>JBBPKI010000969.1:0-15962 GCA_038089155.1 Nevesoporus exiguus
TCAAAGATCTGATTCCCGATCCCCCTCCGATTGCTCCGATCAGTGTGACATGTGATCAGAACTCACCCGAGTTTAACCGAAGCCACTGGCTTCGGTTAATGCGAAGTGTAGCAAAGTGAACAGGACGTTATACTAGTGCCTCAAGGATGAGCAGATCCTTAGCAGAGGAGTGGGCGATTTTGGAGGTGAGTGCTAGGTCAAGCATGGAGATGATTTCAGGGTCAGGAAGGATGGGATGAATGTTGTCAGAGGACATATCAACATCATGGCAATGGGAAAGCACATCAGCAGGAGTCATGGCTGTACTGGGGAGGACAGTCCAGAGGAGATGATATTCCTGAAGGAAGAGGCTCCAGCAAGCTTGGTGGTGCAAAAGCTTCTGTGGGGCTTTCATAAAGGAAAGGTTCTTATGGTCAGTTAAGACAATGACTGGGTGTGGGGTGCCCAGAAGGTATTGTCACCATTCGAAGGCATTGATTACTGCAAGAAGTTCTCTATCATAGATGTCATAGTTCCATTCTGTGTCATTAAGAGTGCAGGAGTAGTAGGCGCACGGATGGGAGTCCCCGTTGGCATCTTTCTGCATAAGGATGGCTCCTACAGTGATGAGAGAGGCATCTGTCATGAGGAAGAATGGTTTAGAAGTGTCTGGTGTTATGATTTCATCTTATCTTATCTTATCAAGTCACATGACCACTATCACGTGACTGTGGGACATGTCATCTGACCAAGTCTAGGTCAAACCCTTTCACTTCATTCACACTCGCTCTAGATCTCTATCTAAACATGCTTGTTTAATCTCCATTAGTCTAGACCTATGACATCACTAATGATGTAGTAGCTTAGTCATCTATCTCTGACCTGCCCTAAACTTGTAAGTGGTATATAAACCGAATGTCATCAACAACCGGACTTCAGTCAAGTCCTGGTTGATTCCCCTGGATCTTCCTCTTGAGCTCTATAGCAAGTCTAGTAGTGTGACTGAAGCCTTAACAGGTCTAGGTTGCCAACATCTGGTAGGGCCAGAACAGGGGCAGAGGAAAAGATCTTCTTAAGGTGTATGAATGTGGCATTTTGGGTGTCATTCCAGATCCAAGGCTGGGCATTCTTGGTGAGGAAGTTTAGTGGGGCAGCAATGTCGGTGAAGTTAGGAATGAATTTGTGATAAAAGTTACAAAAACCAAGGAAGGAACGGACAGCTTTGACTGTGGAAGAAGGTTGCCACTTGGCAATGGTGGAGAGTTTGATAAGGTCCATGCATACTTGTCCATTTCTTACAATGATCCCTAAGTACTCAATCTCCAGAGCATCAAAAGTGCATTTGGAGAGTTTGAGTGTTAACCCATGCTCCCAAAGACATGCTAGAACATAGCAAGTGCGATCAATATGGTCAGGAAGGGTAGAAAAATGAATTCCGAGATCATCCATGAAGATCTTGAGCCATCCTTCGGGGGTGATGTCTCAGAAGACCCAGTTCATGAAGGCTTGGAAAGTGGGTGGTGAGTTACACTGTCCAAAGAACATAACAGTGGGTTCATAAAGGCCAAGAGAAGTGATAAACGCAGCTTTTCACTGGTCTTCTTTGCGAATGCGGATATTATTATATTCCCAGCAAATGTTGAACTTAGAAAAGTATCTCGAGTTCTTCATTCAATCAATGAGGTCAGAGATGAGGGGGAGTGGATAGGCATTCTTGACAGTATGTTCATTCAAGTACCTGTAATCCTGACAAGGGTGCAGCGATCCATCTTTTTTTGGGACAAAGAAGAGAGGGGATGCTTGTGGTGACTTGGATTTGACAATGTGCCCTGTGCGAAGATGTTCTTTGATGAAAGCTTGACAAGCTTCCATCTCAGCAGGCTTCAAAGCATAAGCTTTTGCTCATTTGGGAACAAAAGAGTCCTTTAATTCAATGACATGATCATAAGGGCGATGAGGGGGGAGGATGTCATGATTCTTTTCTTTAAAGACATCTGAGAAGTCAGCATACAGTTCAGGGAGGATGACTTCTCTTTTGACATCCTTTTGAGCAATCTCTGTGGCAATGGTAGTCTTGCATATCATCTTGGCAGATAACCAGGCATTCCTTTCTACCAGTCCTGACTCAATATTCCAGTTATCATCCAATCCTAACCATCGGAGGAGGTATCGTTGGGAAGTGTTATTATGCATGGGGAGGGGTTCTTTGGGAAAGGATGGAATTCTGTTCTTCCAGTCGATGGTGGGGTTACGATCCGCTAGCCAATTCATTCCTAGAATGATTTGGGGTCGTCCCAGGCCTATGATCATGAAGCAAAGGGTTTCTGTTCATTCTGGAAAAATAACAGTAGCATTGGAGTAGAAGCAGATTGTCCCAGCCTGATTGGGAGTCCCATCTACGTTTAGGGCTTGGATAGATTCGGCAAGGGGATGGAAAGGAAGACCAAGTCTTTTGGCTAGTCTATGGTTAATGAAAGTTCCAGTAGCACCACAATCGATGAGTGCGGTGGTGTCGACAGTTTTTGTCCCATGGGAGAGTTTGATTTGAATACGAATAGACTTTTCCGATTCAGAAGATAGTGTTACATGGGCGATTCTATGGAGAGGTAGCATCGACTCATCTCTCCTTCTCAAAAATTCTCAGTTACTTCAGTGATAGAGGCAATGGATTCCTGTACAGGTTCAAAGCTTTGCTTCAATTCTTGGAGGATCTGCTGAGTAGTTTTCCCTCCAGCAGTGAGGGAATTGATGTATCACGTCAAGTCATTGTTGGGCTGTGTCTGCACAGCACAAATCCTATTGGGGTTGCGAGGGGGGTGAGGTGGAGCAGAGGTTGACTGATTGGGATGGTTCCTAGTGGAACAGCCACTCTGCTTGCAAATGAAGCACAGCTTGTTATCCAAGCATCACTTTCATTTGTCAGGGGACAGATTCAGGGCATTGATGTCCATAGCATTGGGGTCCCTGGTAGGGGTGCGAGGGGCAAATGATCTTTGAGGGAAAGTGCAAGTAGGAGTGGTCCTGGCAGTAGTGGGAACTCTCAGAGCCATTCGAATCCTATTGGCTTCGAACTGCTCAACTTTTGAGTACCAGTCCGAGATCTTCTTCAGCACGGTTTTCAGTCCAGCCATTCTAGAGCGATGATACTGATGAAGGCCTTGTTCAAACAGGCCGATGAGAGCGAGGTCATTGGTGAGGGCAGCAGTGGTGGATAAGATGCGAAATTCAGATATGTATTTGTGCAGGTCAGAGACAGCATTTTGTCGTAAAGCAACAAGCTTCTTCATGGCATCAGCAGAAGAGTCGACGAGTTTAAAGGCTACCTGAAAGGTGGCCTTAAAATCCTTGTAGGTTCCAAAAGAAGGGGGAGACTTGTTCATAGCCTCCTGGCAAATGACAGTAGCCCAGGCAAGGGCAGAATCTTTCTTCATGTATGATAAGGTGAAGGTGATTTGTCTATCATCGGTGGTGTAGATTTCTTTGTTGATAAGGAGGTAGGTGTTGACTGAGAGGATCCAAGACTCAGCTGTGAAGGCATCTCCATCATAATCAGCAGGGATGCCGATCTTGATCTCAGTGGGTTTAGAAGACATCTCTTCATCAGAGTCTTCATTATCAGATGGGTCTGGGGAAGGAGGATGACATGGTGGTTGTGAATGGGTAGGTTGGACAGGGGTAGGAGTAGAGTATTCTGAAAGCAGTAGAGCAGCAGAGGTGTTGTGCTCAGGACGATGTACTATTTGAGGGACAGGTGTAGCCCAAGGGTCAGAAGAACTACCAGGTCCAATGGCAAGCTCTGGTTCTTCGACTTTGATGGGTTCAGGCTCAGAGGACTCTCCTCTAGCAATGGATCTGCAGATAGCTTGTTCTAATAAAGCTTTGCAACGATGCAGTACTTCAGGGGGATGGTTTGGATTAGACAACCCAGTGACTCTTCGGGATGGTGATGACGTTGTAAAAACAAAAATGTGCTTCAATGTGAAGCGTTAGAAAGAAGGTGGGGTGATGTGTTTGTCCCAGGGAGTCACAAGGCAATGCCAAATGGCCAGAAATAGGTAAAGGAATGGACGAGAAAGAGCGTACCACCGGTGTGGACTACTCCTATGGGGGCCTTCTCCAAGGGATACTGGACTCTGGACTTCCAGATGAGTTCCCGGACTTCTGCACACAATGCAGACAGCGAGGGAGGACTAGGACCAGGCTTACAGGCTTATACTGGGCGTACTAACAATGATGGAGAGCAGAAAAACTGTATTAGATAATTAATGACATGCCTATGTAGTGCTCAACTCACATAAAACAATGTCAAATAAGTAGAAATAGCCAAACTGGCCCAAAACAACATAAACCGGGCACAAACAAACATAGCCGGCCATCAGAATACTGGTAGACATCACCAGGAAGTGATACCAGCTGATATAAACCAAGTCCGGCCGGTTGCAGCGCATGCCGGTCGTGTAGGGAGTCAAAACCGGCTGTAAACATACCGGTAAACCGGCTGGTCTACCGGTATAGTACCAGCTCGACCGGCATAGCACTGTGTGAGTACCAGTAAATAGCATAAGAAAGTGATGACTGCTGGAATAAACTAAGTCCTGCTGGTCACAGTGCATACCGGTCATGTAGGGGATCGAAACCAGCTGTAAACATACCAGTAAACCGGCCGGTCTACCAGTATAGTACTGGCTTGACTGGCATAGTGTTGTTTGCATACTGGCTTGATCATAGTATTGTCAGGCACTCTATAAGACCTGAATACACATGCAGGGAACGATAGTTCCCTACATCTGCAGGGGAGTTAAATGCTGACTGTCCCCAGTCAGTGGATCTCTGGGAGTAGTGCGACTCAGGTATAGCAGGGGTGATACCAGCAGCATAGTGATTCCAGCTTGCGATACCAATGATCCAGGTGATGCGATAGATCCTGTGTGCAGTGTGGTGGCCCTGGTGGATGCTCTGTTCCGGTGATGTGGCGATACCAGTATTGAATAGTGTGAGTGTCCAGGTATGCAATGCCTCTAATCCAGTGATGCAATATATCCAGTGTGCAGCATAATGGGTGGGAATGTCTGCAATAAGTGTCCGGAGTTGGGCGGAGTCCATCCGGAGTGGGCTGGAGTTCATCCGGAGTAGGCTGGACTTTGACTGGATGAGGGCAGTGGCTCTGGTGCGCAAGATGGTGGTTTTGGTATCTGCTATGGATGGGGCAGGTGGTCCTCTGCGGAGATGACTCTGTAGGGCATCCAGAGATGGGCAGAGTTCATCCAGAGTGGATAGGATGTGGACTGGATGCTGCAGTGGTCGTGATCAGGCATTGCTTGCGAGCGGGAATGGATGGTCTATGAAAAATAAAGGAAACGGATGAAGAAAATGAAAGAGACTAGCTATAATTGCGAGGTACCACTCGACTTGTCTTCATCGGGCTTCTATCAGCATCTATACCTTCCGGAGTTCCTTCGGAGGCGGGGTACCACCCAGCTTGCCTTCTTCGTGCGTCTTTCAGCTGCTATACTATCTGGAATGCTATAAAATGAAGGAAACAGATAGAACAAAATGAAATGCTAGAAAAGTGGCCTCAAATAATTGTATGCATGAAATCGGATGAAAAGGCGGAGTTCAGGGATGAAAAATTGGGGCCATTTTGGCAAAATCCCGGACTCAGTGAAGTGGAAGTATACTTAATTTGTTGAAAAGTGGTCCGGCAGACGTCTGGATAACAACTGCCTCTGCCAGATGGAAAACCAGCCTGACCCATGGTCAATGCGGTCCATCCCCCCAGGGGCTTGAAATGATGCCCTCCTGGGCATTGGAATCGTCATATGGAATGAAAAATTAAAAGGGGTGGGTGCGAAATGTCCAAAGTATGTAGAGTTAGTAATAAGCAGAACTGGGGCGTTATGTATGGTAGAGGGAATGGATGGCTGTGAATACAAATGTGAAAAGGTTAGAATTGGTGGCATACCACCTGAGTCCATGTCCGGCTTGATCCTCCAAGCATCCAGCTCACTTTCCTGTCTACCCAGCTCTATCTCCAGTCTATCTGGCTCCATATCTGGTGGCTCTGGTGCGATGTCTACTGTTCCCGGGTCAATACTGCATACAGTCATCCACCGTCATTTGCGCAATCACCGTCATTTGCGCAAAAGCAAACATTGGCTTCAATTCTTCCTTTTCTTTACCCCAAACTGCTTGAACATTTGAATTTTATATACTATATGTTAGATATGGATGAATAGGGATGTGAAAACTTTGCTTTGTATCATTCTCAAAGCAAAATATAGGTAGTTTTGTGTCAATCAGTTGCTCTTGGGCTGAATTAAATTTTCTACCCCTTAAAATCCTAGTGAGTGCATAGAGATGTCAACAAGCATGTCTCTGATGTTTATATCTGGATAAAGGACAACATGTTGTGTTGCCAGAAGGATGCCGGTGAAGCATGCCTTATGACCTTATCTTATCATGTTATCACAGCATCATACAAAGATTATTCCAAAAAAGGAAGGCATGTCAGCAATAGCGTTGGGCAGCAATCACTCAGAAATTTCAGCACAGCTCAATAATCTAGATGGTGGGTCGTGCATATTCTATAACTAAAAAACATAAAATACAGGCTGAAAATCAAGAAGAGGCAATAGCTGAAGCAATCAAGACATGGCAAGATGAAATGCTAAAGCCTGATGATCAAAGGCAGAGTATGCTGAAGATTTGTCAAGAGGTTGAAAAGACATGGCGGGCGAAGCCTGGATGCAAGGAGATCAGAGTTAGCCAAGACACAGTACAAAGACATATCAATGGAGGGCGAAGCAAACATCAATTTAACATGGAAACAAACTCGTGGCTAACAAAGGAGGAGGAAGAACAACTTGTTACCTTTTGCCTCGAGTACGCAGCATGAGGATTCCCCCTCAAGCATGAGTCCTTGAAGCTTCATGCTGATAGCATTCTACATGCACGACAAGCCAAGAACTTTCCACTCTCTGGTGTTGGGAAGAATTGGACAGACCGCTTTATACAGCGTCATTATACTCACTTGGGCCAGTTTTGGAGTTCATCACTGGACACTGCATGTGGATGTGCAGTCAATGAGCATACAAATAAGGCATGGTTTGACCTACTAGGAAGCACCATGACGAAGTTGAGTATTGAAGAGGGTCATGTTTGGGCTGCAGACGAGTCTGGATTTCAGCCAGGAGAAGGCCAGACACAACACGTTATTGGAGCAGCTAATAAAAAAATTCAATATCAGCAGCGTAGTGGAAACCGTGAAAACATCACCATTATGGTAACAATATGTGCTGATGGAGATGAAATCCCACCTACTGTAATATACAAGGGAAAGAGCTTTTTGACATCTTGGCATCAAGGGAATGAGCTCAAAGCCTCATAAGTCATATATACATTAATCTGACAGACTATGACTTACATGTTCTAGTATTGCTCACTCTGAAAAGGGTTGGACAGACAAAGTCATAGGATGCTATTGGATTGAGGACTTCGAGCGCAAGACCCATAGTAAGGCCCATGGACACCCCCAGCTCCTTCTCGTGGATGGACACAATTCACACTATGCCAAGGACTTTTTAGACTATGCCAGGGATCATGATATCCATGTACTCTGTTATCCAGCTCATGCAACCCATATCTATCAAGGTCTTGATGTCGTGGTCTTTGGACCACTCAAGGAATACTGGTCACAGGAACTCGACAAGTTCCAAAACAACACTAGACAGAAAGTCGATAAATCAAATTTTATTTCAGTCTATTTGCGAGCACATCAGCAAGCACTTACTCCACAGACCATCCACACTGCATTTCGTGTCACTGGAGTCTGGCCCTTCAACCCGGGGATTATCATGTCTGATAAATTGGCCCCAAGTTTGGAAATGTCAGCGATAGGCCATTTACCGCTTCCGCAGCCAAGTCCTGTTCACGCACTCACTGCAGCAATCTGTCAGCATCATGATCACTCAATCCCAGCATTTTATCATGATGAGATTGTGCATGAGGCACACAACACACTTGCATCCACCTCTGCAGCATTTCTCATAAACAAATCATCACTCACTGCCAATGACCATCCCCCACAATTCATTCCTGTTCAGTTCTCACCTACCCAAAAATGTCGCCATGAGCTCTTAGATCAAGAGCCCAAGAATGATGTCGAAAAAGCGTACCAAGCTGCATTACAAGAATTATACCATCAGCATGATCATCTGAAAACAGAAGCTATCAGTTTGCAAGCAGCCAATGTACTTAATGGAATATACTGCAAGCGACTTCATGGTCAGTTAGTGGCACAGATAGAGAAGGAGCAGAGCCGAAAGAAACGGAAAGGAAAACTAATGGGAGACGGCTTACCAAAGTACTTGACTGGCGACGAATTTTGCCAGTGTGTTGTTGAGCATGAGGAGGCTATAGCAGAAGAAGAGTTAGCAAAAAAGGAGCGGCAAAAGAGGAAAGGTGAATGAGATGAAGCCAGAGCAGCATGAAAGGATGCGGAGAAAGGCCGGCTGGAGAGAAACAAGGTGCGGAGACAGGAACACAAAAAGGACTTGGCAGCCTGGGAGGCAGAGAGAGATTTGGCACAACAAGAAAATCGATGATGCCAATGGAAACGACCCACCTTGAAAGGAATAGAGCCTGCACCAAAGAGTGGCAGGAAAGTGCAACAGGTCGATGGGAATGGAGACGAGAGCAGTGAAGGCATGGGTGGCAATGTGCCTGACAACAAAGATGACAGTGGGAGCGCACAGGAAGATTGGTAGTGCCGATAGCGGCTAGATAGTAATCAACGTAATCAAAGGTCGTGATATGCCTTTTTTGGTTTGCACAAATGGTGGTGTGACCATAATAATGGCACAAATGCAAGGACTACAGTAGCAACCACATACCTCCACTGATGTGGTTGATATTTTTTTTAGGGACAGTGTATGTATGTACAATCAGTTTTGTAACGTCTGATTTATCTCATTTGTTGTGGTTGTGATATGCGAGTCAACTGAAATTGGCTTGCGCAAATGACGGTGGATGACTGTACCTCCGGCCTGATTTCCTGCGCTCCCAGCTCAATTTCATCTACTTCCAGACCAATTACCTGGCTTTCTGGACCGCTTCCATGATTTCTGTCTTCCAGGACGTCAGTTGCAATGGCTAGCAAGTCTTCCCAGAGGTCTGGCATACTTCTGGCTGTGTCTGGTATATCCCTGAGCTCTTCCGGGGTGATGGCTAGTGCATCAGGCTTGATGTCCAGTGTGTTCCCATCGACTTTCCGGACTCCTGGCTCGATATCAGTGGATTCTGAATCCAAGGCCTCTATATCGTCGTCCCACCACTCCGGATCTGCTCCAACCAGCTCTGGGGAGTCTTCCAATGCGACCGGGTTGATTGCTAGCATGGCCAGCTCAATGTCCAAGACATCTGGAGTTGTTTCAGGGGTCCCCTGTGCAGTGTCTGATGGTGATCGGCTTAGTACAACCAGTGGCATACCCAGTGTGGTGCACAGTGCATGTGGAGATGAAGCAGGGTCGAAGGTAGGGATCTGCTGAATGGGGGACCTGGTATCAGATGAGAGGAGGCAGGCAACTTCCAGAGTGGGAGAGGCAGATATAGCCAGTGAGTAGGGAAGAGGGGCAGATGTCCGGACGATCAGTAAGGGGTTTTGGACCGGACTTGTGGCATATGGCTTCGGGTATGGGGGTGGAATGGCTGGTAGAACAGCTGGGACTGGGGTTGAACAATATGGCATCAGGTACAAAGGATGAATAGCTGGTAATGCATTCTGGACCGGACTTGTGGTATGTGGCATTGGACTAGGAGGTGGAGCAGCAGCTCTGGATGTGACCCGGGAGAGGAGGAATGAGGCGACGTCCATGACGTACTCCATCGGATAAGGCTCGTTGGGGTAGATCTCCGGATGGACTATCTCAAGCCGGTGGTTAAGGCGCATTGCTAGGTCGGATGGGAAACCTGTAAAGAAAAGCTCATCCTGTTCGCATTTGCCAAGCTGGCCTGTGCTAAGGAGAGGGGTAGAGATCTTGAAGAAACTCTGGTGATACCGGCCAAGGTTGTCTAGGGTGCACATGAGCTTGTTTCAGAACTGCTGTACGAGGGCAATTAGATCGTTCCAGGCATATACAGGCTCACATCCTGAATAGAGCTCCTTCACTGCTTTGACAAACTGGGACCAGCTAGGCATCAGGTTGGATACCTCTTCCATCATCTCCCATAGCTCCACTTCTTCAAAAACTGCATACCGGATCGCCAGCCGGATGGTATCTCGATTGTTAAAGCCAACCCGGCTTGCTAATTCCTCAACGTCCTCCAGGAACCGACAAAGTTGGCATGGCATGCCATTGAATCTAGGTGCATCAGGGGTGTCCTGGAATGGTAAAATGAATGTCGGCTGTGTCATAACAGAATGCTTAAAGGCTCAGATGTAATGTAAATGATGAAATAAGGGTCAGAACGTAAAGTAAGTCTCGTAAATGTCACTGGATGGCATAAAATAGGGTCAGAAGAAAGGAAGGAAGACGGTATCAAGGCTTGGGAGGTGTGGTAAGTGGCGGAAACGGGCAGACAAGCGTAGTGGTGGAGAAGGGAATGTTTAAGTTTGAAAATGAATGAAGAAGTGAGGCCAAATGAAATGCTGGACTCCCTCGCGGTGGGCTCCAGTTGTAAAAACAAAAATGTGCTTCAATGTGAAGCATTAGAAAGAAGGTGGGGTGATGTGTTTGTCCCAGGGAGTCACAAGGCAATGCCAAATGGCTGGAAATAGGTAAAGGAATGGACAAGAAAGAGCTTACCACCGGTGTGGACTACTTCTATGGGGGCCTTCTCCAAGGGATACTGGACTCTGGACTTCCAGATGCATTCCCGGACTTCTGTGTGCAATGCAGACAGCGAGGGAGGACTAGGACCGGGCTTACAGGCTTATACCGGGCATACTAACAATGATGGAGAGCAGAAAAACTGTATTAGATAATTAATGACATGCCTATGTAGTGCTCAACTAACATAAAACAATGTCAAATAAGTAGAAATAGCCAAACCGGCCCAAAACAACATAAACCGGTCACAAACAAACATAGCCGGCCATCAGAATACTGGTAGACATCACCAGGAAGTGATACCGGCTGATATAAACCAAGTCTGGCCAGTTGCAGTGCATGCAGGTCGTGTAGGGAGTCAAAACTGGCTGTAAACATACCGGTAAACCGGCCGATCTACCGGTATAGTACTGGCTCGACCGGCATAGCGCTGTGTGAGTACCAGTAAATAGCATAAGAAAGTGATGACTGCTGGAATAAACTAAGTCCGGCTGGTCACAGTGCATACCGGTCATGTAGGGGATCGAAATCGGCTGTAAACATACCGGTAAACCGGCCGGTCTACCGGTATAGTACTGGCTTGACTGGCATAGTGTTGTTTGCATACCGGCTTGATCATAGTATTGTCGGGCACCCTATAAGACCTGAATACACATGCAGGGAATGATAGTTCCCTACAACGTTTTGACAAGGGGTTCCCTACCCTGTTGGCAGGAGGGGAAAAGGGAAAGCTAGACCTTTTGTTACAGAGCACATCCCTCTGGACAGCAAGCAACAAAGATTCTATGTGAGGAGACACTCACAAAGAGGCACAACGTCTCACAGGGAATAGACAGGCAAAGAGGAACTGTTGGGGCGACAGTTCAGACAAGGACAAGTCCAGAATAGAGGAGGTGGTATTGCGCAGGTCTAGCTTGGGGTTCACAAGCGAGGTAGCTAGCTATTTTATTGTCCTATAGGATGCGCACGGACCAAGATAAAGGGCAGGCATAGAAAGGAGAAGAATATAGGAACTACTGCAGAATGGCTAAGTGGGTCACAACAGTGTATGAGAGAATGCTGTTAGGAGGTAATTGTCCAGATGAAGAAGGTTAGGTAAGAATGGAAATGGTGAAAGTATAATTGAACTCATCCAGTGAGAAAGTGACAAGGAATCATAAGTATTGGGCATGTGGATGTGGATACATGAATGATATGCGTTCAGAAATAAGGAGAAGACCAGGATGTAAAGAGAAAATCGTAACAGAGAGAGGAAGCACACCAGGACATGCAGAGAGAAGCTGACCATGCAATCTTGAAGCTGATCTGTGTTTGTGGCTTGGTTCCAACCATTCTTGATCAGCCAGAGTGGAAGGACTTTGTAAATATATTGAATCCAGGTTACCATGCAACATCATCAAGTACCTTCACTGATGACTATATTCCAAAGGAGGCTGCATTTGTCTGACTCAAGGTGCTTGAGTTGCTACAGAGTCAAGAGAACCTCACACTCACATTTGATGGGCTAAATACATGCAAACCCCATTCTATCTATACTGTCCATGCCACCACTCCAACACAAGAGACCTATTTCCTGGATGGATATGAAGACTCTGCTGCTTGTCATGATACTGCATGGGTCAAAGATAAGATCATGATGGTGAGATATTAGCTATTATCACACAGAGGACTATAGATGCTTATATTCAAGTATTTGGTAGACAATCCAAAATGTTGGCACTTCCAAGTGGGCAGGTATCTGCTCTGATAGCACAGCAGTTACCAAAAATGCATGTCGGGATATAGTTCAATCTGTTCCAACCATACTTAACTTAAATGATGTCTGCCATCATATTCACAATACCATCAAGAATATTACATCACTTCCAGAGTTTGAACAAGTATGTATATTAACCAGAAAACCTGAGTAATCACTCTAACTATGGAATATATGTAGATGCTATCAGTGCTGCAGCCTACTATCAAGCATTTCAGCAAGTCTTCCAAGGCAATTGCTCATCTTTGGAATGAATGTCATCTTGGAGATAATGACAAAAAGGTCAATATGCTTCAGAAGATAGGAAAAACCTGTTTTGGAACTCATTGGCTGGCTGCAACATCCCTCGAACAATACTTTCCAAATATTCATAATCTGGTGAACAACAAGGTAATCAAATTCAAGGTAACTATTTGTCTTGTACAGTTGTGATATTGTGCTATATTGTTTCCAGAATCGTAAAGTTCAAGAAATGTTCTGTAACCATTGCCATTTCCAGGCAATGGAACGTGACATGGAAATGTATACACTAATTGTAGCACCATTTATTCAATCACTATGGGCACTTGAGGCTGTACATGCAAATGCATCAGATGCATATGTATTTTGGCTTGCAATCGCGGCTGTGCTGAAGGAGCTGTTTACAGGAAGCAAGGCAAAAACTGGGATTCCACTGTCATTAGCCCTCAAGGTTACTACCATTTACAATGCTCGGTGGAAAGAATTTTTCTCAAATGAGGTCTATTTTACTGCCTTTGCACTCGACCCACGTAAGTGACCAAGTTAACAAATTATAGAAGTCAATATATCACTTTCAGGTTATCCACTCTCTGATTTCTGTACAAAACCTTCTCTTGCTCGACCTACCATTCAAATTCCAGCAAGAAACTCAGGGGCAACACTGTCAGCTACTCGAACGGTACCTAATCCACATGCCTATGAAAAAGTGAAGAACTTCCTAAAAAACATGTTACGTGACATGGTTGAGTATTCCGAAGGTAATTTACAAGCACAGGACACCTTCTCTGCCTTGGTCCAGGACATTGGTGCAGCTGCCATTGTTGAGGAGTTCCGAAATCAGCTTGAACTCTATTGGCACAATGAATGGCCATTTAGTATTCCCATTAAGGATGGACATCCTTACAAGTGGTGGACCGGACTTCAGACTCACCCACATGCACGAGTTCTTGCAGTATGTCATTACTTTAGACTGCATCTACCGCACTCGAGCCAATGAGACAATTGGATTTATTTGGCAGATGCTTGTGACGAAGATATTTGCTGTCCTTGTCAACTCTATGCCTGATGAATGGACTGGATTAGCTTTTACCTGGTTTAACTCACCTTTACGTGCAAACTAGAGCCTGCAAACACTTATCAACATGATCCAAGTTGGTCAGTTGTGGCGACCACTGATGAAGGTTAGTATACCCGCTTAGTACACTACACTGTAATGACTGTAGCACTAGGGAAGCACAGTTTGAGAACAGAAAAACCCTTACTGACCTGTTGTCAAGTTCTGTGACATCAACGCCGATCTTCTGCACAGTGTGTTGACAGCTACCACAACAGACAGTACATCTGAAGCTGCTGGTGCCATAGTCTCTGACGATGAGTCAGACATGACTGACGAAGACGATGGTTCCCATGAACAGGTAGAATTCAGAGAGGTTGCCAACCATGGTGATCCTTTCAATGCCCATAGTCTGCTGATTGATGAAGACATATTCCTCGACTCGCCACTCCTCCTTGACTTGCTCTCTGTCAAGCCATCAGGGGGCTTTCAGAAGGCTCCAGTCACAATACTGAAGCCCGTGCAGGCAAACCGCACACAACCTGACTGGAATTTCTAGTTTTTCACACTTTTTCACTGTACTTTATTTTTACACAGCTGTGAAAAAGGCTTTTTCACTAGTTAATAACATAGTTCTTATTAACAGTTAGAAACAGTGGTTAAGATGTGAAAATACAGCCCTAGTTTATAAACAGCTGTGTATAGGTTGTGCGGACTTTTCAACTGTACCCTAGTTTGGGTGCCATGCAGGTTGTCTGTGGTGCTTTTGAGATGGTGTGGACGACTCAGGTACCTTTTTTTCGCTGTGCTTGTGCTTTCGTGTTGACTTGCCTTGTCAGCTAGCGACCTTGTTTTGACTCGTTTTGAGTTGCAGTATGCAACACTCATTACACTGTTCATTCCACCTCATCTCCAGTCTAATTTTTCGTCATCATCATTGCTCCCATACTTGGAATTGCACTCGACGCCCCTCTGTGCATCCTGGGCCTCAATTCTGACATAGCTTGTTTGCTTTGTTGAAGCACTTGTCTCCATCATTCCCTGGATGTTCTATGTTGGTGTAGCAGTATCTCTGCGCCACCATGCCACCACCATGGTCATCTAGTGTGACTGGAGTCCCTCTAGGTAAGTCTTCCTCAACCTCATCCTCTGAACGTCCTCTGATGAAATGATAGCTCTCACCCACCACAAACTGGAAAGATCCCAGTCTCAAGGGCATCCTCCTCCTCAAATGGATGCTCTTCATGACAGAGACCAGACATCACAACCCTAGTTCAGAGAACCAACAAGGCTTCAAAATGGAAGAGCCAAAATCCTAAACTTGGAATGCCATGCAGGGTAATGCCTTTGCTGCAGCCTTCCTCCGATCCTGAAGATGCACACACATGTCACCTGTCAGCTCATTTATGCAGTGTCCAGCCCGTCTCAGAGCAACAGGAACGGATGGGAGGTGAGCGGTAGCACCCAAACGGACTCAATGGGGGCAGGCAGCAAGCAGTAGTGCTACCTCCTGCCTCTACTGTGTCCAGTATGGGAGGGGAGGGATGAGGGAGTAGGGGAAATGAGCGGCAAATCTGGTTGCATTTGTATTTGCACACAGCATGTGACTTGCCTGCTGGATACACCTGCCAGGGTAGTGGGTATGGGCAATGCTGACCCACACCTGCACCCGGCCTATGTACCCCACCCAGTACCCGGGTGGGTTACTCGAACCCATGCCCATCCTTAATGATGTGCGGTGGCTAGAAATGCAGTGGGAATAAGCATCCAAGCACACAGGAATACTTAACATATAGTGCAGCAAAGATTTTGCTTTATTTCATTATTTTTTGCAACAGAAAATGTGGTACAGTCATCCACCAGCAGTTGAAACACCACTGGCAGTTGAAACAAACACATGTAGTACATAACAATGCTGTAGATCTCATTCATTAATCATGGCGGGAGTAGTATATAGTCGAGTTCTATGGGTCACAATAGTTCTTTGCAAACAAGTAGTACTTTGTGATGTTCTGATCATGTTTCTTTGGCGAAAATTTAGCTAATAGCTGTCTACTTGTTGAACTACACTGGCTAGATTAGTGAAAGTACCCATGACACATGTAAA
>JBBPKI010000970.1:0-15945 GCA_038089155.1 Nevesoporus exiguus
TCGCCTCAACAGTTCTATTTTGCCCTTCGCCTTCTTTGTTCGTCGTGAGACGTTGCGCCTCTGCGTGAGTGCCTCCTCACAAAGAACCCCTTGTCGTTAGCAGTCCAGAGGGACGTGCTCCGTAACATCATCACGAATCTGCCATTCAGCATGAAGCCACGAGGTGCAGCGCCATCCTGTACTTGGACGACACTGAGTTACTCACATATCCCAGCTGCCCGAATGTCATCGATCAGGATGAGATGATGTTGATGTTGCTGGACTGTGAAATTGTGGTGAATCAGTTCATACTGTGCAGTACGTATCCTTTCGAGTGTTGAGAAATCATATTATGTCTTTCATTTTCCAAGCAAATCCCACGTAGGTTGTGCCATTAGCACGCAGTGGGATGTAAGTAAGCAATGATTGTCTCCACATATCAACATGCACTTTCGGACTGGCTTACAGGGATTGCAACATACATTCCAATTCTGGTGGCATTAGTTCATCTCGTGTCCTTCGCTGGTTCATTCGTGACGATCTACACCGTACCGGGCAAATGTCGCCACAGATTGCAGATGAGCAGTGTGAACATTTACTGGAATGGACATCTTATTGTTGGAATTGGCAAGCGCGCTGCCACCCCGATCTCATCCGGCCCGACTAGTTACCGGTGTGCACGCGACGCGCATACGCCACGACCGGCGCATAACACTCTCCATTCCCCGAATACATAAGTGCCTTATGCGCAATATACACTCTGTATGTAGACGCCTCAGTCCGTTGCACCGCACGACGACTGAGTTTGTCTCTCGACAGCCGTCGTGCCTCCCCTTTCTCGCGCATATATTCTATCACTTATACGGTTGACTCTCTCTTTGCCCATACCCCAGTTAACCCATAGTCTCTCATAACCCATAGCTTTTTTAAAATTCCCGAGCTGGTTTGCAGTGATTTCGCATACTTATCCCATACTCCATACCCCATACCCATGATAACCCATACGTTTAAGTTTAATAATACCAAATAAGGTAATTTATATATAGTCACTTTCTAGTTACTGCCCAAAACATTTTTTTAATATGTAGCTACAGAGTGAGAGTCTAGGGCGCAGCCACAACCAGTCGCTTCTCTTTTCTTTTCCACTACCTGCCGCGCATCGTTAGCAAGTCAGTCCCTCCTCCTCACCGCCCGTTTCTCATCGCGCCCTCCCCCCCATTACTCATCTGACAACTCCCTGGACATACTCCGGCGCCTCGGCCCTCCGTTGGGCCCCTGGTGTGCAAGCGCTCCCCGCTCACGGGCACGCCAGTGAGGCAGCTCTTGCCCGCCCACCCCACAGCTCCACATACTGGATCACCTCCACATGGGGCTGGGAAGCGCTGCGTGCTCTCCCCCGCCTTCCCCACGCCTTTCACGTTCAGTTTTGTATTGTGTAGTTACAATTACCTAGGACAATGCCTATGCCCCCCGCCTGCTCTTGACGAGGCGACGTGCAGAGATAACAAAGAGATCTGACGAACCTGCTATGCCAAGGCTTCTGATGCATGCTGAAGCCCTCCAGGCCTCAGTCACGTTGCGAAGATACTTGCCCAATGTTGATGATCCTTTCGTGTGCAGGCTGGAGCTGATGTTAGGTTCGTTCGGAAGGATGACGTGCGCGTCCGGAACACAGAATATGAAGGATACTATGTCACATAGCTATATCACTGTGCTTCATACAAGTGCGAATATTTTTCATTGTTCCCACTCAAATCCTTATCCCATACTCCCTCAGCTTAACCCATACTCCCGCAGCAATTCCCGATGGGTATGGGTTAAGAAGGAGTCGACTGTATACTGTACGATAGAGAACGTACTAAGATAAAAGGAATGAAGTATAAGGTTGCGAGATATGGCAATTAGGTATGCGTGTCGCTTGCACACTGGTGACCAGTCGGGCAGGATGAGGTGGCAACGCACTTGCTAACTCCAACATACAGTACTTATGCAACATGATCGGCGACGACTTGATCGTGAACCCGAAAAGGCATAGAAGCGATGATCCTAAGTACCTGTACACAGGACGATGATTGACAATCAGATCTGAGACATTTTATGTCGTACGTAGGGACATAGAAGGCTGTTGACAACGAATTTGGTACGCCATTAGCTACTGTCCGGACTTTGAAAAGTCACATGCTTTGAATTCTATTCCACCTCAATTACGCCTTGCCATTGGCCGCACTAACTTGCGGCTATCAACAGCCAACTGTGTTTCGAGCCTCAACCGGCATTCCACATGCTCACTTGGGAGAGCGTTGGCCCAAGGCCATCAGTGTTGATGCTCATACATCAGCATTCCTGTGGCCATGGCCCATCGGTTTTCTTCAAAACTCTCAGGACTCGGACACTGAGTTGGCAACGGATTTTTACCCCGAAGCTTCCTTTGCCTTTGCTGCTGCAGTTGGGTTTAATACCTGCTGCTGCCTTCCCGGTGATTGCTTCGAGCTGCAATACTGAATGTGTCTTATGAGACGCAGGGATACAGTCGTGGAAAGAACGCCCAACGTGAACTATACAACTCACCGAAGTGATCTTGGCTATGCTCTTCCGTGAGACCCCGGAGGGAAGCTGGTTGTCCTTCACAAAATGATACTTCGTAAGCATGTCAGAACATCATCTCCGCTGGACCGCCCAAGCGTCTTCAGTTATACGTCCGCTGTTGGTCGGGTAGATCAGGGCTGATACCTGACACCTTCACGTCTATTCTTATTTCTCCTCCACCATTATCACGTTCGCTTTCGTCTCCTAACTTTCTTGTCCTGGTTGCACGGCGATATTGGCGGCTATGCTCCTGGGGCTATGCCCACTTCAGATAGTATTTGTAATTCTGTGGTTTTCTTTTCGCCCGTGTCACGCACTGGACAACAATATACTTCCGTGGAGCCCCGATGGCGAGGACGAGGTACGCTACTTTGGTTCGTATTAAATATTCCATGGTTGACGTAAATCGCCCCTAGTTATTGCCACAGATGGACTGCGAGACCTTGAGCATTTTGCTTCCCTCCGAAACGAGCAACAGCTCACAAGGAGGTATATTGTATTATGTCCTCGCGTTCGAGCCAGGTGGAAGTGCTATGATGTCCTTTGTTGGCTACGAGCCGTCGTTTCCGCATTGGATGGCACAATGTCCTGTAGGTACGGTCGTAATCTCCGTCCATCAGAGCTGCGCTTAGAAATGAATCCCGCAGGTAGCCAGCTTTTAATTGCACTTGTAGGCGACTTCAGCAGATCCCTGGAGGTCTTTCCAGACACGTATACAGTAATTTGTGAGCCCGCTCGTCGTCATCTTTCATCTATTCTATTTCTTCCCACACGCCTGACCTCCCTTACACCAGGCTCAAAAAAAGACCGCCTGATGAAACTGAAGTCACCTGGCGTCTCGGGAGCGACCGAAACCAAAAAAAAACTGCCTATGATTGGCCGCCTCGTACTGTGCGGACCTTGGGAGATGAGTTTTTTTGGAGGGAAACCGCCATGCGTCATCGGGATCGTGGCACTTGAATCTGAAAGCGTTTGCGGCCACTCTGTTCCGTCTGGAGAACCCATTTTCCTGTACACAAAGAGCGGGGGAGGGCAAACAGCTATTGGTAAGTTTTCTGATTCATCCAACAACAATCTGAAATTTGAACCAGAAGGCATACTTTGGGTCCGTGTGTGTGTTTATTCTGCACCATGCTGCATAGTGATCGCTTGCGACGCGTGAGTTATTCTATTTCTCTCATCTTTGGGGACGTCGGTCTCTTATTCCCGACCACGTGCCCTTCTCATCTGGCTAGGAATGGCATGTTCGGTAGAATGAGCTCTATCATCGACTTCGCGGACAGCACAGATACGCCCTCTGCTGGAGCATCAGGAGCATTTTCAGTATGCCGACGATCGCAGCCAAATGATGTGCCCTTTCATTTGCGTGGACTACCGTGTTCGACACCATCCAGACTTCGTCGTAGCCTTTCTCATCATCCACACATGCAACCGAGCGGAAGGGCGGCTGCCAGCAATTCCAACTATAGTAACACCATCGCTATGGCCGTCTTTGTTTCGCTCGGTGGGATGGGAATTGTGGTGCTGGCCGTCTACGCCATCGTGATCCTTCGCCGCCGACATAAAATTCTGAATGCTCAGGACACCCTTCCCCGACCCTTCGAGATCATGGTACCGGCGGCGACAGCGACAGGTACATGGGTGATAACCCACGACCCGACCACTGCTCCTACGATGAGTATTTCTTCCCAGAGAGTTTGCCGGCAAAGCCAGGGAGGAGGTAGACACGAAGCTCGGAACGAGGGAGCCCTCACGAGGAGTCGGTCCCAGAGAGTGGGTTCCGCGTCAATACCCCCTACAACCACGCCAACACAGTCCCGGCCCAGCTCTTCCCGCGAGCCACGCGAGCAACCCCATCTGCCTGACACTCCACCCTCGAATCAAGCTGGTCCATCTTCTTATCGGGCCCCACCCCGCTCCTGGATAGATCCTCATATGCGCGGTCCACAACGACCGTCATCGCGGCCACGTTCATACGTGCATGCCGAACAGTCCTCGTCATTGCTCCCCACGACAACCACCCAATACCAGTGCACAGCTGGTACTCCTGCAGACCGTTCTGCTTCCGCCCAGGAGCAGCGCGCCGCCGAATGCGAACGCCGGCTCTCGCACTCCGCGAGCGAGCTGTGTTGTGCGACGTCTTCCGTACCACGCTATCGCGTGCCCGAGTACAGGTCGCGCTCGGGCCGGCCGGGTCGGTATCCCTATCGTTACCATGACGAGCGTGGACGTTGCGTGGACGCGTATACCCGCCCGACGAACCACCAGCGGCAATGGCATTCTATGTCGCCTGTGGTACATGTCCACCGTGTATGTTCATGTTCAGATCCGCAGCAAGGGGTAGGAGGGGCGATCATTCTCCAGCATGAAGATGCTGGCGTGATGGATGAGTTACCACCGCCGTATCACAAGGTGGTCAAATCCGGTGTAGAGGTGTAACCTGTGTTGCGAATTGGAAACCGTAGTGTTGCTGATATGGGACAGGCTTTTTGATCGTGAGAGGAAAGCACGCTAACCCGTGAAAGATTTTGGCCACGTTCAGCGGTAGTCGCGTGGTATGGGGAACCATCTGAGCGGATCAGGTTCCAGGGAAATTGTTTGAAGTGATGCAACCGTCAGGTTGATCGTATTGATACAACAAAAGACACAAGTTTGTTGGCTACTGGGTCTGAGCTCCGTATCCCCTGATGCCCTCGGCAAAGTCCCATGACGTCTCGAGATGCAACGAATTTGAGATCCGTATACCGGCAGCTGTGATGGTTGCGAGTTGATACTGGATAGGTGATAAGAAAGTGCTCAAACAGATGTTGGAATGTGCGACAGACGAACCTTGTTCAGACTCCGAGCGTCGCGATAGAAAAGGACGCGCATGCTGTCCTCCAATATTTTTCGTGCTTGTTCTTCCGTCAGTACGTTCTCGTAGCCCTCGACGGCTTTGCGAAGTAATGGTTGTGCGATGTACGCCCCATACCCAGTGGCAATCGTCGACGCTGTATACGTTGTCCCAAGTAGATCGACATAGGACAGGAACCTGCAATCCAAGCTATGTCAACCCCCAAGAAGACACGCGGTATCGCCACGTACCTCTTCCCATCCTTGAACCCACCAATGATAAGAGAATTCCAGAGAGGGTTGAGCTTTGAGCGCCGCGCGTACATGACTTGTGACATATATTCGTGTATCTCCACCGGGCCAAGTTCGTGCCCGTCCTGCGCTGCGATCTCCCCGACCGCGATATCGTCGAGCAATCGTTGTATGTACTGAAAGTCGGAAATGTCGCCGCTTGCACCGATGACGGTGTAATCACCGACGGGCTGGAGACGTTGTACGTCCTTGAAGCGGGCGAGGGAGCCATACGATGCTACCAACCCTCAGAAATGGCCAAGTGCTCGATCAGAGATATGAACGTACCCAGGTTGTCGGCTGCCATCATGATGCCGTCCTTGAACTTGATAGCGAGAACGCTCGTCCCAGTTACGATGGGCTGTTGCGTGCGTTGGACGCTTTCCGCGAACGCATCCTTGGTCCGATTGTTCGGTCTTGGGTGGAGAGGGTACGTTCCATACGGGTCGATCGCATCGTTTCTCTTTTGCAGAAGACGGATGAGAACGGACACCGTCTAACGAAACTGACTTACAGGGCGACCCCAGTTGGTTGGAAAGTGGTCCATGATGGCGGATGGTGTTCGAGATCGACGCGCAAGCCCGACGCGTAGGCTAGATGGTGTTTACGAGTATTTGGTGTACATTGAATCTTTGACTGCTGACGATGACGACCCCGTACACGCCCACCCCGTTCATCCAGATCACCCCCTCCGCCCTTCCCCAAACACCGACGCCAGCGACCCGTGGGCGAGGTGCAAAACGCGGCAGGAAACCGAGGGGTGCCGTTCTCTCTTCTGGCCCCGCGAGCCACCAGGCCACCCCAGCGGCGGGGCCTACCGCAGTCGGTGCGGGAGGGACACAATTTACGCCAGTGCAATGGACAAGTCCCACTATACCCGTTGCCGGGCCCTCAACTCCTCTTCCGATGTCTGTTGCCGTGCCTGCAGCAGCGTCTGCAAGCCAACCCGTCGCGAGTGGGGCTGAGGCGAATGAGGCTGCTATAGACAGCGAGGACGAAGCTGGCCCTTCCACCTCGACTACGATACCGCTTGGAACAGCTCCTTTGACGATTGCTGCAAACATCGCTGTTGCTGGAGGAACTGCAGGTACTCCGAAATTGGCTGTTGCCGGCGGAGATGAGGACGGTGAAGGAGAGGATGAGCTTTTACCTGCCATGGCAGACGACGATTATTCGGCGCAACTGTCGTGGCAGAGCGAGAGCAAGGACAATTTAAAGTGCGTATCTCACTTCTCTCACGAGATGTCCACTAACGTTTGTATCGTAGGGTGTTGATGGACAACTTCAGTCCAGCGCAATATGATCGTTTCGAGGCGTACAGACGGCATGCATTGCCTAAGCAGGCCGTCAGAAGGGTACGTCCTACACTATATGGATGGCCGCTCTTTCCAACCGGAATGACGAGTCCTCGTGCCAAGGTAATACAGCAAACCACGGGCCAGCAAGTCTCTCAGCCTGTCGCTCAAATTGTTGCTGGATTTGCAAAAGTATTCGTGGGCGAAATAGTAGAAAAAGGTGAGCCTATCCTTGTCTTCCTGCATCTGCAGGCGCTCAACTCACGTATCTTCGTTCTGCGGCAGGACGGGCAGTCCAGGCACGCCGAGGCGAAACTGGCCCGCTCTCTCCCGATCATCTACGAGAAGCGTACAGACTATACCAGGCGGAGACAGGGAGAGTAGGGAGTGCAAGAGCTGGGAGAGGCAGAAAGTTGTTCGTGAGATGAACGGTAATGCTACTTGGTTGTGCCATCTCACTGCATTCGTCTTGTTTCCATTGTCTTCCCTGCTTCAGGGGTAAAACGCGGCGTACATGAGGGTCGGGAGACGAGACACACGGTTGGAGCCACATAATTTGAGCCATGGCTCTCATTTTCCATTTCATTCTTGCGCATTAATGGGGTAGTGGTAACCTGGGTCGTTGCCATCGACCCGCCGGGGGTTCGATTCCCTCTTAATGCATATAGTTTTCTTCTTTTTTCTCTCTCTGCATCTACGTTGTAGACGCGTCCGTGCATTGCACTACTTGATTATATACGGGCTGAATGCTGTCCTTGTCGTTTCGCCTGGACTGATTCAGGAGGTGGAGCGTGACAGTAAGCGAAGCGTGACCGTGCCACCGCATCTTAGATCAGCACATTTTCATGCGTGCGCGTTCGACAACCAGTTCGGCACTCAACGTTTAACCGTCACCACCACTTCAGGCCCTCCAATATGTCTGAACAAAAGGAAAATCCATACCTGGCACATCTTCGGTCAGGCCAGGGAAGCTCTGGCTCTGGCACCCCGAAAGCTGCTGAGAGCGAGCCGCTTTTTGGCTTTCTACCGCGTAGGGTGACCGCCATTCAAGTCCGCAAGGCATTGGTAAGATCACCTTATGAGTCGCTTCAATTCCGAGTTCATTCATCCCATGTTCTTAGGAACATGAGGTGAACCCTTTCACAAAAGCTCAGCACACTCCTCAGTATAAGAAAATACTGGAGGCACGGAAGAAACTTCCTGTCTACGCACAGATGGACGAATTTTACAAGATGGTACGTCAACGCTAATGCAGTTATACCATGGCTGTCATTTCAGCGTCACTCAATGCTCGTGTTGCGTGTGCCGATCATATATTTCTAGTTTAACGCGAATCAGATAATCGTCATGGTTGGCGAAACTGGATCTGGCAAGACTACACAGTAAGTTGGCAGCCGAGAGAGACCCTTTTTTGTTCCCTTTTTTAAAACCGTGAACTTATAGACTGGTCTCTTTTCGTCGATAGAATACCCCAGTTTGTCGCATTCTCGGACCTCCCGCACACGAAGGGGAGGATCGTTGCTTGTACGCAACCGCGGCGGGTCGCTGCAATGTCAGTCGCCAAACGTGTTGCAGACGAGATGGATGGTGAGTTGCTGCTCCCAACCTCAGAATTACCGTAGCCACTTATGTCTGCCCCACCCGCCGGCTCGGTATAGTTCAACTCGGGCGACAGGTCGGCTACTCGATACGTTTCGAAGACATGACCGACCCTGGCACCACCTTTCTCAAGTACATGACGGACGGTATGCTTCTTCGCGAAGCCATGAATGATCCCGAGCTTCACCGCTATTCGACCATCATCCTTGATGAGGCTCACGAGCGAACACTCGCCACCGATATCCTCATGGGACTCTTGAAGTCGCTTGCTAAAAGGCGTGCTGACCTCAAAATCATTGTCATGTCCGCCACCCTCGACGCTCTTAAGTTTCAGAAGTATTTTGGTATCAAAGAGGGTTCTCCCGCGCCGTTGTTCAAGGTGCCTGGACGCACACACCCTGTTGAGGTCTTTTATACGCAAGAACCTGAGCCTGACTACGTCGAGGCAGCGATTCGGACGGTGTTAATGATTCACCGCGCGGAAGATCCAGGCGATGTCCTGCTTTTCTTGACCGGAGAGGAAGAGATAGAAGATGCTTGTCGGAAAATCAAATTAGAAGCCGATGATCTTGTCAACCAGGGCCCAGACTCTGTCGGTCCACTCGTCTGTATTCCACTCTACTCCTCTCTCCCACCCCAACAACAGCAACGCATATTTGACCCCCCTCCACAGCCTGAGACACCCGATGGCCCTCCAGGGAGAAAAGTGGTCATTTCGACAAATATCGCGGAGACATCCTTGACCATCGATGGCATTGTTTACGTTGTCGATCCTGGCTTTTCTAAGCAAAAGGTGTACAACCCGCGCATACGAGTCGAAAGCTTGCTGGTGAGCCCAATATCGAAGGCGTCGGCTCAGCAACGAGCGGGACGTGCTGGGAGGACACGTCCTGGAAAGTGCTTTAGGTTGTACACCGAAAAGGACTTTATGTCAGAGCTTGAGGAACAGACGTACCCGGAAATTCTCAGGAGCAATTTGGCAAATACGGTGTTAGAGTTGGTTAAGGCGGGAATCAAGGTACGAAAGTTTGCTGACGATCGTCGGATGGTCGTTCATGTGTTCATTCTTAGGACCTTGTACGATTTGATTATGTAGATGCTCCTGCACCAGAAACGCTCATGCGTGCATTGGAACTATTGAACTATTTGGCGGCGCTGGATGATGATGGAAACCTCACTGCGCTCGGGAGCATTATGGCCGAGTTCCCACTGGATCCTCAGGTGCGGGCTCATTCGTACTCTCGAGGTACTTGATGTTGAGATCTCCTTTCAGCTTTCAAAGATGCTGATAACCAGCCCTGAGTTCCAGTGTAGCAACGAGATTCTAACAATCACCGCAATGCTATCTGGTGAGCATCACAGTTTTGCTTATGTTCTTCCGGATGTTCAACTGAATTTTCAAGTGCCGAGCGTGTGGCTTCGACCAAACAATCAACGTAAAGAGGCAGACGCAGCGAAGGCCCTCCTTACCGTTCCAGACGGAGATCACTTGACTCTGCTGAACGTGTACAACTCTTATATGCAAAGTAAGCATCTGTTATCATCTTTTTCTGCACTACTGTCGACACTTCACACAGACAAGGGTGATAGAAATTGGGCGTGGCACAACTACCTCTCTGCGCGTTCACTCGCTCAAGCAGAGGACGTCCGCCAACAATTGGAGCGCATTATGGAGCGTTATGAAGTAGCTCTTCTATCTACCACTGACGAGAGAAAGAGGAGTATCGGCATTCGTAAAGTACTATGCTGTGGCTTCTTTATGCAAGTTGCACACAAGGAAGGTGAAAAGAATAATTATCTGACGGTCAAAGACCATCAGGTATGTTACTCTAGTAGCTCTCTGACGAGTCAGTTGACGAATGATGACACTAGGTTGTCGGTTTACACCCGTCTTGTGGTCTGGATACACAGCCGGACTGGGTTATCTTCAACGAGTTCGTTCTGACGACACGACCTTTTATTCGTACGGTGACGGAAGTCAAGCCCGAGTGGTACGAATTCGACCTAGTTGTGCTAAGTGCAGTCTGATGATGGTTCTTAGGCTACTAGAGCTTTCTCCCGTTTATTTTGACCTCACGAGCTTCCCGGATGGGGAAGCAAAGAGAGCTCTGAAAAGCATCATTGCCAAGAAGGCGGGCAAGTTTGGACGTGTCGAGGAGGAAGCAGGCCCAGCCAAGAAGAAGCAGAAAAGGTTTCAGAGGGGTTGATCGATAATACTCCCCAACGTCCGGTGGTCATTATATATGGTAGATTCTTCTGCTCGAATAGAATATTTTCCCGCCCAACGGTGGCGTAGGTGCATGGGGGGTTTCGGACCGTGTTGAAACTGAAACAGCACGAAATTAATCTGCCCAAGTTCCAATGCTACATGATAGGTTTAAGATGAACCGGTTGGCATCTTTCTACCTTCGCCAAAACGACTCTGAGCGATAGTGCACACGCTCGCACCCGCGGAACCGGTAAAGGCCAAATGCAAGCATCGCAGCATCCCAATGCACGTCAATTGCCTAGAATACTAGGCGCGGTTCAATGTATCGCCCTTCCACGCTGGCAGTGGATGCCCACGCAAGTAGCCAGCTACCCCGCCCGAAATGCCAGACACCGACTGCACCACGACGACTTGTGCCATGCCAAGGATCGCGAAAAAAAAATTCGTTGGACAGGACGGACGAATCGACCAGCCTGAGGTAGACAGGAATTCGCTACAGCTTTTTTTTTGTTTCGGGGCATGGGTTAAGTACTTACTATGCCGCGTAGCACGTGTGGCGTCACCCCCGTTCGATCGCCTGAATCGATAAGTACGCGCCGCTTATGTACTTACGTTTGGTTGAGAGACAGCTTTGTAGGTTTAGGGCGGAGATACTGACTGAAGTTGCAGGGGACATGTTTATCGACGGCAGTACGCACACGAGCCTGGTACCTACTATTATGAGCCCGGAGTTGCAAAATGACCTAGAGATGCAAAATGCATTCTGCTGCGACACACAATGCAAGCAATGGCTTGTACTTGCAGACTGACACCAAGCCATTCTATCCCTGTTGGCTTCATATCTATGGATTGACACCCCTGTTTCTGATGAAAAATAATCAGGAACCAGCGAGATTCATCTATAAAAATGTTTTAAAAATGTATATGGACAGTACATACTCTTGCTCATCTGTACCCCATTTTCTGAAAGGATTTCTATGATATGTGAGTTGCTACCATGCTCTTGACCTTGACCTTCAGAGGTGTGGCAAATCCAAGCAGGGTTTCACTGGGGAATGGCTATTGGCAGGTGGGAAAGTTTGTTCATGGACATCATAGGAATGTTCTGAATTGTATAGAAGCCAATGCTTGTACTTCAGCATATCAGAGATTGATTTAGTACTATGTTGCAGTGTGACATCCAGCCCAGATAGGAGGTTTTGCATAGCATCAATTTGTTGTTTCAAGTACTTTCTATCATTGTGACCCTTTTTTACATGGGTCTCTATGTCTCTACATAGTTTTTTATTTATGTATAGATGACAAATGTCGACATGTTTGTAAGTGGTGTGCGTGTTTTGCAACTCCGGGCTCACGATAGTACGCACGCGAGCCTGGTACCTAGATCTCTTAGAGCAGGCCTAGCTTTCTGGGGACTTCAAGACCGAAATGTTACATACGTTGGTTGACTGGCTTAATGACCCCACGCTCGTGAAACAAGTGGCCCGGGTGTTTTTGGTAGGGTCGGTTCGCTAAGCCACCACTGTCAAAACTTGGACAGATGCGACAGAAATTAATTCTGTGCTGTTACCCTAAGCGGAACAGAGGCGTCGAGATTGTAAGAGGGATCGGGGTAGCAGTGGCTACAGTAGGTGGAGACATTCGGTTGCATCGCTGTGCCAGACCTGATGCTTCAAGGCCAGAAGACGGATGTTCTGGTCTTACCAAGATAACAGAGGAGCAGGTTACTATACCACTCTTCGATTTCCCTAGCAGGGAAAGGCATAAGCGAGCTGTCTAACAGGAACCGGCCGTCTCGGAATAACGCCACCTGGAGTATATGCCGACACAAAAAATCCTGATCTCCGTCATACCGCCTGGCTTCCCTTGCTGTGACATTACCGCAGCTTTTAAGTCGAGTCTCCAGCTTCATACAAGCCAAAATCTCAGCTACCTCACTCTGCCTGCTACACCATGTTGTTCAGCAAGTTCGCCCTTGCGTTCCTTAGCATCGTTACTGTTGTGGCTGCGATACCAATGACCAACGTCGCCGCAGACATGAAGCGTGACGCGGGCGAGGCCGCCATTGTTCACCGTGATTGTGACTATTTCGGAGAGGAGTGAGTAACCATGCGTATGTGTTATTATATGACACTTACGCATCCGCTGTTATAAGTGGCTGCTCAAACATTGGCGACTAAGGGATGGGCTGACATTGATGACTCCCAACCGTAGAATGCGGCCCACGGCCTGGCTTGGATTTGAGTTGGGTGGGGATGAAGTCTATATTATGCCGGTGGCAGTCAGTGGGTTAGAGTGTTGTTTGTATCGGTCATTTTCGTGGCCCCGGGCGAATCGTCCGCTTTTGATTTGTTTAGTGGCGACTCGTGATACCAGGATGCAGGACAAACACAAGTGGGAGTGGAAAGTACGTCGGGTGAGACTCGCGGCTGGACGCATTATTGTTCATTCGAGCTAGCGTCGACCCGGAGAATGATCTCCAAGGTGGGCGTCTTTTGAAGATTTTAAATACCAAGACGTTCCACGTATTGATCACTTTACCGGGAAGGTCGGCTTGCTGACAATCGTCAAAGCCTGGACAGATGAGAGAGAAGTTAATTTCATGTTATTAGTCCGAGCAAAACGAACTCAAAGTTCAGGGGATTGAGAGGGGAGCCGGAATTGCAGCAGCGAGTTCAGAAGATAGTTATTATTGTCTAAGAGCTCGTTGTAGACAGCGAGCCTGACACCGCTCTTTAGTACTATGGAGTTTTGCTATCAGGGAGGGATCTGGCATCCGAACCTAGTAAAGAGTCTCTCTGGCAACAGTGCCCACTCAACTTTAGCTAGCAGGGTGCTGCTCTTTTGTTATTTTTTGCGCTATTGGCAACACTCGTACGGCATGCTGTGTTTGTGATGTGGATTTCCTGCAAAAAAGCTCGAATCAATGCTAAACACGATGGGAGTGAATCGGCACACAACGGAAGGCGGTCCGGTCAGCCACGCAAGTCCGGATCATTCTGCCGCCCCCATCCGAATCTCCGCTTTTCTCGCTTACTTCAGGTACTCGTCCCGGTACGAGTAGTGCTCTGTGTCGGGCTAAACAACTTGACTGTAAGCATGCTCTACGATCCTGCTCGGTCAGAGGTCTCGACGTTGACTTCAAGTTTGTGCCCGTTCCAAACTGGCCGAGTGCAAGCCACGATTGCGATATAAGTCCCAGTGCAACTAGAAATACAGCGAACAGACACGCTCATGATGCGGACGTGGAAGAATGATACACCGTGAGTACCGTATTCAATTGATCGTGATAATGTTCTTGTGCGACCATGCAAAAAGTTTCTATCCACCTTCCAAGAAGGTATTCGTAGAATTGAGGTGAGATCGCACTTCTACTCCAAAACATTACCTCTGGATCTATCACTAGCGCACCAGGAGCCGCTGATATCTTGTCTGAGGTACCTCTACGAGGTCTTCGGACCTGTTGTGGGCCCATCTTTTCCGGGTAGGTTGGCTGACGACAGAGGTGGAGAAATGCTTCTGTCCATCGTCAGCTGTCGAGGTAAACAAGCTATTTCCTGCTCTGCCGTCCGTCTTGTTTGCCCTTGGTCCACAATGATCAATTCTTCACTACGGCACGACGTACAAAGTGGGGTTGTACTGATCAATATAAGCCTCTAGCTCGATCCAAGGCAGTCGAAGTTCTAACTAGCCAGAGCCCAAGATTGTCGGCACCCCTTCGTGTTGCTGAACAGAAAAAAAATTCCGTGCTCTGATATGATGCCTGCTAGTGTTAGAATTTGGCAGAACCGACAGCGTGAGCCAAGTTGTCAAAAATTCCAGACGAGATCCGTGACCACGTCAACGTTGCGAATAACTGGCTGGAAAGAAAGGCCCATTACACCTGATTCCGAATTCCAGAACAGGCAGGTTTGATGGTAACACTTAATTTCGAGGCTCACACCATAGACACTGCGCGCCCCGACTGAACTTCTGACCGGGCCATCGGTCACCTCCTGGAAATTGACAATGTCAAGCCACCCTTCAACACTGGAAGTTATCGGTTCCACTGGAACGTGATAACAAAGCGTATGAGCGATACGAGGCACAATAAATATGCAGATGAACACTCACTCTGGTGAGATACCTTGGCACTGACGATGGTTGAGGGTAGACTCGTCTGAGCTACGCCTCACTACATCATTCGTAGTCGGCAATGCAGTTGCAATGGAAATAATGCCGAGGAACGCAAACGCGAGCTTATTGAGTAATATGGGGGGTGTAACGACAGGCGGGTGTAGGTGACCAGGAGGAAATTGTTGACAGGAGTGTTAGGATAGATGAGAGTTTACCAAGCAGACGGCCGATTTATACGCTGCAGACACGTTCCGGCAAGGGGAGGAAGCGGGCATTAACATACGGGACTCTGACAGAGCACGCCCCCGTACCCTCAGAGTCCCGGGCCAGCGACCCGCTTAACATCCCCCAAATTCAACCGAACTGATCCAAGACAGTGAGTGCGAGATTTGTTCCACCACGGGCTGTGGGATAGACTGGGCAAATATTTGATCTAGGTGAGCGCTGAGAAAAACCACTGATGGGCGCTGATTGAATACGTTGTGACTTGGTCCATTTAGCAGCCTCGGAAATTTGCAACGAGATGATAACGACCTCACGACGTATCTCGCAAGCTGCGAGTGTCTCGGGTCGTCGTAATGGACGTTCAGTACAAACTGGTAAAGAATTGGCTTTCAGGTGCCTTTGGGACCCCACATCGACACGGAGCCACGGTCGATGGGTCTCGATTTAGCCATGGAAGAGCAATTACACCCGGGTATGTTGAATTCGAAGATGCTTATTAGTGATGGACTTGACAAATTATTGGGTAGACTTCCAACTCCTGTTTGACGGGGAAGAGAGTCCGATCTCCTCTGTTACTTACTGTGAGCGATTCGCTTAGTGGCTTGTTCCGTGTAACCAGGAAACCTCCGAGTGGGAACCTGGAAGATACAACACTCCCATTTCGCTCGACCCTTGTTCTGCGTCGAAACTCCTACCGCCAACATCCATACCCTTACTTATCGGTTGCGTTTAACAATCCCATGTCGTGCCCGCTGCAGTTGCAAGGCTACTCGCACATGTCTTTTTGACCGTTGCACACCAAGGTATAGTCGT
>JBBPKI010000971.1:0-15925 GCA_038089155.1 Nevesoporus exiguus
GAGAACTTCTTGGACGATCTTATCATGTTCTGTTTCATTGTCCATTTTGGTAAAGATCATTATGTCGTCGATATAGACTATGACGACACCGTCCATATCAGCAAAGATTTTGTTCATCATTTGCTGGAACGTAGTGGGAGCATTGCATTGTCCGAAGAACATCACTAATGGTTCATATGCTCCAGAGTGGGAAATGAATGCTGCTTTCCATTCGTCTCCTTCTTGTTACAATTTCTCATCTTATCTTATCTTATCAAGTCACATGACCACTATCATGTGACCGTGGGACATGTCACCTGACCAAGTCTAGGTCAACATCTTTCACTTCATTCACATTCGTTCCAGACTCTTATCAAGCATGCTTTCTTAATTACCGCTATTCTAGACCATGACATCATTAATGACGTAGTACATTAGTCAGTAGTCCCAGACCTGCCCTAAACCTGTAAAGTAGTATATAAACCCAATGTCATCAATGACTGGACTTCAGTCAAGTCCTGGTTGATTCCCCTACAATCATCCTCTTGTCTCCAGCAAGCCTAGTTAGTAGTGACCGAAGCTCTCACAAGTGTAGGTTGCCAACACTTCTTTGATTCTTATATTATTGTATCCCCATCGTAGATTTAGCTTGGTGAACAATTTGGCTCCTTGTAGCTTGTCTACTAATTGGCTTATCAAGGGGAGTGGATAATTATTTTTTACCGTCCACTCATTAAGATATCAGTAATCTTGGACTAATCTCTTCTTTCCATCTTTCTTTGGTATGAAGAAGACTGGGGAAGTCTGTGGAGAGTGTGAGGGTCTAATATAACCCTTTTTTGTTTGTTCTTCTATAAAGGACTTTAGCTCTTTCATTTCATTGGGAATATTTTAGCCTTTTTTGGTTGAAAGCCAGGCTTTAGCTTTATTTCGTGATCCCAAGGCTTTCTTAGGGGAAGTCGTTCGGACTCTTTTTTGCTAAAGATGTCCAAATAATGGTGATATTCTTTTGGAACCATCTCTTCTAATGTTGGTTCCTTCTTTTTGGGCACTTCTAGATTTTTGATGAACCAGTGCACAGTCGAAGTGTGTTTGAGTTCTTCTTCTTCTTGTGCTAAGTGCATTCCTCAGTCTGAAAGCATGTAACATGACCTTGGACATCTTGCCATTTTGACTTCTCCTTTTGACCAATCAATGGTTGGGTTGTGCTTTCCCAACCATGTATAACCAAGGATCATACTATTTTTTCCTAGATTGGTGACTTCTGTGATGAGGCTTTCACAATGTCCTTGATAATCTAGGATAATCTCCACTTGATGAGTTATGGATCCAGCGGAGTTCTTGGTACCATCTACATTAAAGACGGGGATTTCTTTTTCCATCTTGTTGAGTGGTAATTTTACTTGTTCGGCCCAGGCTTTGTCAATGAAGACTCCATTTGCACCACTGTCCAAGAGGGCCCTACAAGTGTGTCGCTTGTTCTTGGTAGTGGAGTGTGCAATCGAGATGTCCATAAGGATCTCATATTGTACCTTGGTATTTCATAAGAGAATACATTCTGGGAAACTATTCTCATAAATATTTTTTTGATTTTCTTTGACTGAATTAAGCCTGCATTCCCGTGCAGCAAGCTCCTTGCTTGGAGACCCGGTCTCGGTTGGTAGGTGTACTCTATAAATAGGAGAATTACATTCCAATTCGGAGGAATAACATGTGGAGGAGGAATCTGATTCTTTGTTGAAATCTTGTCCATATTGTACATAGAGAGATGAAAACCTATTTTTTGTGTTTAGTGATTGCGGCTTCCAAGGTCCCAGTTCCCTCAGTTGCCATATCCTTTTCCCTGCTTTTTCATTTCAGTATCGTGAAGGTCAAAGAAATATGTCTTCATTTGTTTGAAGTCCATGCCCTTGATGGCTTTGGCTTCTTTGGGCTCTTCCTCCTTCTTTTCCTCTTCTTTCTTAGTTATCTCTCTGACTTGTGGCTTGCATTGTGGGCCTTGTGCCCTTTTTCGGCAATTAAGTTTGTGGCCTCTGCCGAGGAATTTGCATTCTGCACATTCTTTTTTTGGGTTAGGACAGTCTCTCGCAAGGTGTCCGTCTTTAGCACAATTAAAGCATTTGGAATTCCTCTGGATGGCACCAATGTCCATTGGTTGCCCACGTCCTCCATAAGTGTGGGCCTGCCCTTCTTGGTATATGTTAACTGGTCCCGATTGGACCTTCTCTGTCTTCCTCAGTTTCAAGGATTCTAGATGTGACCCTATTTCTTTGGCTACTTCAATGTAGTCTTGTATGCAGGTTTTCCTTTTTCCGTCTTCGTAGATCCTTCGAGCTAGATTTTCTTCCATGGCCTTTTCAAAAAGTCTCACTCCTGATAGGTCTGGTTTGGAGGGGTCCCCTCCTGTGTCGTAGTAATACCCTAGCCAACGAGTCATGAAGGCTTGGGCCGACTCTCTTCCCATCTGTTTGCACCATTCTAGCTTGTTTCTCGCTTTATCTTCTTCATTTATAGATTTGAATTGTTGGGTCAACAGTTTTCCCAATGCTTCTTCCGAGAGCCAATTGTCGGTTTTCATTTGGTGGCAGAGCTGCTGCCTTGCCCATTGCATGGCTCCGGTTGTGTTTTTTTCTCCAGCCTTCAGACCTATCCTTGTTAGGACGGCTATGTTCTTTGATTCATCATCTATAAATGACTCTAGATTGCTTTTTACATAGAGTGCCATATTCATTTGCCAGGTATCGAACCCCTCTTTTAGTCCACTAAACCTTCCTGGGTCTGGGACCATTTCTACCTTCTTCGAAACCATGACCTCCACATTCTCTGCTTTCTTCTTTCCTTTCTTCTTCTTAAGTTCAGTGAGCTCTTCTTGGAGAACCAATAGTTGGTCTGCCGACATTTTGATATATTCCATGGACATTGTTTCTTCTGTTGTGGGAATGGGTGCAGGAGGTGATCAGGAGTTCCTGCTAGGGGAGGACGGCTGGTCTTCGAGCAGGTTCTCTGAGGAATCGTTGGTCTCTGAGTTGATGAATGGGAGTGGATTCCGGTAAGGGTGCTGTGACGTGGTGGTGCTCTTCTGGAACCGGGGCTAGTTCTGATTCAGGGGATGGTGAGAGGGATGGTGTGTGTAAGTTTCGTAGTTCTTCTAGTCCTTGCCTTACCCCTTCGAGGATATTGATTGCGTTTAGTAATTGGGGGCAAGGGCAAAGTTGCACTAGTAGAACTCTTGCCCTGAATGCCTGGGCTTGTTCTAAAGGGATTCCATGTACTTGTAGGAGGACCGGATCAAAGGGTTCGTGATCCCTGATTCAGTCAAGGAAATAAGGTAGGAAGTTGGGGTCAGCAAAGATGTCGACTAAAGGTTCAGATGTTGGAGTGTGATATAAGTCACTGTTTCTTGGCTGATATTGTTCCCACTCTTGTTCTTCTTGTCTTTGAATTTTGGAGTAGGGGGTGGACTGATGTCATCTGATGGGATCTTCTTCAAAACTCTTTCGTCGGGAGTAGTGGCTCTCCTTTGAGCGAGTTCTCTGTTCCAGAAGTGGTATCTTCTGGTTTGATCTATATACCTGTCGTTTGGGTTGTAGGAGTACTCTTGGTGATACTTGTAGTTGTCACCGAAGACGGTTTCTTCAGAGGGGAGGCGAACCTCAATCTCCTCAGACTTGGCAAGATCTTTTGGGAACATTCATATGAAAATGGAAAAGAAGTGTGGACCATTGTCAACACCAACTTCTACTTGATCAGGACAATAGCCTCCACAACTCGAGTCTTCGAAAAGGTACATAATTGTAAGTGGGCTGGTGGGCACAAGACCGCTCTTACACCAGTGGACCACTGCATACTAGTGATTCTAAAAAGAATGTGCCTCACGTGGACACAACCCTAAGGTCCTTCAAAGATGAAACGTGCAAGGGCAGTGTTTAAACCAATTAAGTGCTCTTGAGCACACCCTTTGACAACTGGCCTAAAGCTCAGTTGACCTTCACCAGCTTATGGCTGGGGTATATGTAAAAGGTAATGGAGTGCAAGTGTGTGTGAAATGTGAAGGGTGATAGTAATAAGAGATCCCTTTGCCCCTAGGGTCCGGGGTTGTCGCGAACGACGGCGAGTAAAGAGTAAGAGGGTAGTGGTGAGGGAAGTGAGTAGTCAAGTCCTAATGTTGGCAACCTAGAGCTGTGAAGCCTTCGATCACCACTTAGAGACTTGCTTATAGAGACAAGAGGTAGTTCCAGGGGAATCAACCAGGACTTGACTGAAGTCCGGTTGTCAATGGGATTGATTTCTTATACTACTTACATGATTTAGGGCAAGCGTGTGACTACTTACTAATCTACTACGTCAATGTATGATGTCATAGACCTAGACCAACGGTAATTAAAGAAGCATGTCATAGAGTGTTCTAGAACAAGACGAGATTAATAAAGCAAGTGTGATGAAAGTGAAAGGGAATGATCTAGACTTGATCATGTGAGATATCCCACAGTCACGTGCAAGTGATCATGTGACTTGATAAGATAAGATAAGAGATGAAATCCTAACATCAACCAGGACTTGATTAAAGTCCGGTCGTTGATGACATTCGATTCTTATACTACTTACATGGTTTAGGGCAGGTGTGAGACTACTGACTAATGTACTATGTCATCAGTGATGTCATAGCCTAGACCATCAGTAATTAAAGAAGCAAGTTATAGATAAGGGTCTAGAATGAGCGGAAATGAAAGAAGCAAGTGTGATTAAAGTGAAAGGGATTGACCTAGACTTGGTCATGTGAACTATCCCATGATCACATGCAACTGATCATGTGACTTGATAAGATAAGATAAAAGATGAAATTGTAACAGTAAGGGCACAAACAAGACAAGGCTACTCAATCGAAGGAGAAGAAAGAAAACTCCTGAAAGAATTGTAGAAGCCCAAAAAGAATGGAAGAGCTCTAACAAGCCCAACCTACAATCAAAAGATGGAATTCTGTATCTTGGTGACAGAATCTTCATTCCACCAAAAGGATCCTTGCACCAAGACATCATTACTCTCTACCACAATTCTCCAATAGCCAGACATGGTAGCGCTGAAAAGACCTGGCAAATAATAGAACAATACTTTCAGTGGAATGGCCTTTGAGCCTAAGTGAAAGACTATTGTTCAAGGTACGATAGATGCGCATGAATGAAGCCAGAAAATAAGGCCCCAAAAGGAGAATTAATTCTGAATCCAATCTCATAAGATCCATGAAAAGATATATCCATGGACTTCATTACCGACCTGCCCCTTTCCAACACCTATAACTCTGTACTAGTCATGGTAGACCGATTCTCAAAAGAGGTGGAATTTATCCCCACCAACAAAACAATTACAGCTCTTGGTACAGCAAAGCTATATAGGGACTATGTATGAAAGCACCATGGTATCCCTAGGTCCATTATTTCAGATCGAGGACCACAATTTGCTTCACAAGTAATGAAGGATCTTGGCAAAATGCTCAAGATAGACCTGAATATGTCTACCACTTTCCATCCACAAACTGATGGACAGACAGAAAGGGTCAACAGAGACCTTCAGCAGTATCTCAGACTGTTCACCACTGAGAAACAAGAAAAATGGGTAGAATAGTTACCCCTGGCACAATTCTCATATAACAATTGCCAGCATTCTGCCACCAAAAAGACACCATTCAAAGTCACAAAGACCTATGAACCAAGAATGGGGATTGAACCCCTCATAGCCAAGAATGAGACTTCTTTGGCATTCACACAGGACTTCTCAAATATGCTTGAGCAAGCTAAAGCATCGCTTGAAAAAGCTCAACAATCAATGAAAAGGCAAGTGGATAAACACTGCTCAAAAGTTCCAGAGATGAAAGTCAGAGAAATGATCTGGCTTTCCATGGAAAATATCAAACTCAATAGGGCCTCTAAGAAACTCGCCGAAAGGTGGATAGGCCCATATGAAATCCTCTCATTCACAGGACCCAATGCCATCATGTTGAAACTCCCTTCCACTCTGCAAATCCATCCAACTGTAAATATTTTGAGAGTTAAACCGTACAAGGAACATCTTGAAAATCAACCTGTAGTAGCCCTGGGACCCATTGTGGGCACACAGGAAGGAATTCCCAAGTTTGAAGTTGATTACATTGTTAATTCTCAACTTAAAGGGCATTCTCTCAAATTCCTTGTACACTGGAAAGGCTATGATGAGGAAGACCACACATGGGAACCTCAGAGCCATCTCACTAATGCTAAAGAGGCAATAAAGGACTTCTATTTATCAAACCCTGCAGTGCCTCGAAAGTTGAGGATGCTTCAAATGGACTTCAATACTCTTTTCACTTCTTATTCAAATATGACAGAACCCTCCCAGGTTCCCTTCAATCGCCTGGAATGCGATTCATAGGAGGGGGGTAATGTTATGATTTCATCTTATCTTATCTTATCAAGTCATGTGATCACTTGCACATGACCATGGGACAGTTCACATGACCAAGTCTAGGTCAAACCCTTTCACTTTAATCACACTTGCTTTCTTCATTCCCACTTGTTCTAGACCCTTATCTATAACTCACTTCTTTAATTACCATTGGTCTAGGCTATGACATCACTGATGACATAGTACATTAGTCAGTTGTCCCACACCTGCCCTAAACCATGTAGAGTAGTATAAGAACTGAATGTCATCAATAACCAGACTTCAGTCAAGTCCTGGTTGATATCCCTCATCCTCTTGATTCTACTAGCAAGTCTATCAGTGTGGTGACCAAAGCCTTAAGTGGATTAGGTTGCCAACACCTTTGTTCTAGAATTACTACCATGCATCTGGTCATCATTGAAAGAGTGGTCTTGTGCCTGACAATCCAGATTACATTTGATTTTCAAAGACTCAAGTTGAGGAGGCTATTGTCCCGATTGAGTAGAAGTTGATGTTGACTCACAGTCCACATTTCTTTAAATTTTTGAAACAAATGTTCCCAAGAGATCTCTCCAAGTCTGAGGAGATTGAGGTTCACCTCCCTTCAGAGGCAACAGAAGTATTACTCACCTATGACTACTACCATGAGTATTCATTTGACCCAAACAATGGATATATAGACAATGATGGATGCTATCACTTCTACAACAGCAAATTAGCACAAAGAGAAGTTACTCCTGAAGAAGGCTGGTCTTCAGAGTGAGACTCATAAGCATCCCCAGCACCAGCCATTGAAGACATAGATGGTTGGGTATACTATCAATTCCACAGAGATCAGTACCACACCCCGACCTCAGAAGTCCAAAGGGTCAACATCTTTGAAGATAGGGACTTTCTCCCTTACCTTTTAGAAGTAATCTGAGATGGAGGAGATTTTGACAAAGATCTACTCTGATTCCATAACATACCACTCAAAGAAGCCACTGTCTTCAGAAGGAGAGTGTTAGAAGTACAGCTCTATAAAGACCCTTGCATAAGAGAAAGAATCCAAACTCATGCAGTAGAAGAAGCAAGAGAAGCTCTCTATCAATTACAAAATTTACACACTTCATCCTTCTCCCCTACCCCTGAGCTGGAAGTAATTCAGGCTCCACAATAAGTGCAAAACATCGCTCTGGTACAAAGAGCCCCTTCCCCTCATTGACTTCGAGACCAACGAATCATTCAACAACCGTCTAGAAGGCCAACCGTCCTCTCCAGACCAGATCTCCCCATCTTCTCCAGAACCTGCAGCCATGGCAACTGCAGAACACATTGCTGAGTTGGTCAAATAGATCAACAACCTTAAGGAACAAGTAAGAACCTTACAGAGGGCCAGCAGAGTAAATGAAATGAGGGCAACAGAGGCAAAAATAAGCAAGAAGGTTGAGTCGGTCTCTGATCTGGGAAGATTTGATGGGAGTAAAGTAAAATATGATAGTTGGAAATTATGCATGCAACTATACCTAGATGGAAATCAAGAAACCTTTGTGACAAGCAAAAACAAAGCAGTGGCCATCCTTACAAGGATCAGCCCAAAAGATGGAGAAAAAGACAATCATGGAGCAGAGCAATGGGCCTGACAAAGCCTAACAAGATTCATAGAAGGAGATGCTTTGTGGCCCCTAACAGATGTGCTTTGGGACGTAATGGATCAACATTTCAAAGCAATAAATAAAGTTGATGAAGCACACATGAGACTAGAACAATGTCACCAATATAAAGGCAAAAACATCCAAGATATCCTAATTAGATTGTTTGGAGATTACTACAACACAAAAGCAAACCCAGCAGAGAATGATCCCAATGGAGTGAGCCTGCTAGACAAAGCAGTAAACAAGGACTTAATGCAACAAATATTTTACAATGGTGGAAGAAAAGATTGCATCCAAGATTACATGGAGGCCCTCACAACGCAAGGAAATAGAATGGAATCCTTCATTATGAGAGGAAAAGAAGGCTCCAATCAAGGACAGTCCTCAAATAACTACTGAGAAGGACAAGCACCAACTTACAGAGGAAGAGGCCAGCCCATGGACATAGGGGCTATGGCAAAAAAGAATACTTGCTTTAATTGCAACAAAGATGGACACTTTGCTAGGGACTGCAAAGACCCCAAAAGGGAATGCACAGAATGTAAATTCCTTGGTGGAAGACACAAACTTGACTGTTAAAAAAAGAATGTTGGAGCAGGGTGGTGCCCACAAGTAAGGGCAATGAATGAGAAGAAAGAGGAAGAAAAGAAAGAAGAAGTGCCTGGAGAAAAGACAATAAAAGGAATGGACTTTGAGGCTATGAAAGCCTACTTTTTCAATTTCCATGACATGGAGATGAAGAAGCAGGGAAAAGGCTATGGCAACTGAGAAATCTGGGATCTCAGAAGCTGGATAGAAATCAACTGAACACAAAAAATAGTTTCTCTTCCCTATCTCCATCTGTACAGTACAGACAAGACAACAATGATTCTTCTACATGCTATTCCTCTGACTCAGAATCATCTGTTATTTATAGAGTACATAATTCTACCAAGACCAGGTCTTCCTTAAAGGAGCTTGCTGCACAGGATTGCAAGCTTAATTCGGTCAAAGAAAACAAAAAAAAATATTTATGAGGAAAGTTTCCCAGAACAAATCCTCTTATGAAATGCAAAGATGCAGAACTGGATCCTTATGGATATCTCAATTGCACACCAAACTACCAAGCACAAACAACATCAGTGCAAGGCCTTATTGGATAGTGGCACCAACAGAGTCTTTATAGACCAAGAATGGGTCAAACAAGTCAAACTTACCTCAGAAAAACTCAAAAGGAAAATACCAGTTTTCAATGTCAATGGAACCAAGAATTCTATAGGAAGTGTTATGCACAAGGCAGATATTATCCTCGACTATCAAGGGCACCAAGAGTGATTGACCACAGAAGTCACCAATCTCAGAAAGAATAACATAATCCTGGGATACACATGGTTGGCAAAGCATAACCCAACCATTGATTGGACAAAAGAAGAAGTGTCTATGGCAAGATGCCCAAGGTCTTGCTATATGCTTTCAGATAGGGGAATACATCTGGCAACAGAAGAAGAAGAAGAACTAAAGCATGCCTCAACCATGCATATGTTCATTAAAAACCTCAAGAAAGCAAAACCTAAAGAACCGATGTTAAAAGAAATGGTTCCAAAAGAATATCACCACTTCCTTGAAGTCTTTAGTAAGAAGGAATCAAAACAATTACCTCTGAGAAAACCTGGGATCATGAGATAAAGCTGAAGCCTGGCTTTCACCCCAAAAAAGCAAAGATATTCCCCATGAGTAAGGATGGAATAGAGGAGCTCAAGTTCTTCATGGATGAGCAAATAAAGAAAGGATACATCCATCCATCATGATCTCCTCAAACCTCTCCAGTCTTCTTTATACCAAAGAAAGATGGAAAGAAAAGACTGGTTCAAGACTACTGCTATCTAAATGAGTGGACGATAAAGAACAATTACCTCTTACCACTTATAAGTCAATTAGTGAATAAGCTCCAAGGGGCAAAGCTCTTCACAAAATTAGACCTTTGATGGGGCTACAATAATATATGAATTAAGGAAGGAGATGAATGGAAGGCTGCATTCATCTCACACACCGGAGCATATGAACCCTTAGTAATGTTCTTTGGACAATGCAATGCACTGGCCATATTTTAGCAAATGATGAATGAAATCTTTGCTGACATGGAAGGAGTTGTCATAGTTTACATTGACAACATAATGATTTTCACAAAGATGGATGATGAAGCCAAACATGATAAAATCATCCAAGAAGTACTGAAATGACTACAGGAACATGACTTATTCCTGAAGCCAGAAAAGTGCTTCTTCAAACAAAAAGAAGTAGAATTCCTCAGAATGGTAGTAAACACTGAAGGAATCAAAATGGAGAAAGGAAAGATTGAAGCCATTTTAGAATGGCCAATACCAATTAATGTAAAAGGAATCCAAAGTTTCCTAGGACTTGCAAATTACTACTGAAGGTTCATTCAAGACTTTTCCAAAGTCTCACAACCCCTGAATGACTTGACAAAGAAAGACAAACCATGGCAGTGGAAACCCCAGGAACAAGGAGCATTTGATGCACTCAAAACAGCCTTTACTACAGTACCAATACTTGCATATCCAGACAATAATAGCAAGTTCTGCCTTGAGACCGATGCATCAGACTTTGCCACAGGCACAGTCCTCTCCATCAAACAAGATGACAGGTGGCATCCTGTCACATATTTCTCTGCATCAATGACCATAGAGCAGAGAAATTATCCCATAGCTGACAAGGAAATGCTCACCATTATTCTCACTTTAGAACAATGGAGACATTACCTTGAGGAGGCAAGAGAATTTGAAGTCTGGATGGACCACACTAACCTCCGCTACTTCATGACAAAACAAGATTTAAATTATTGACAAGTAAGATGGTCTCAATGGCTATCTAGATTTAATTATGTCTAAGTTAACAAACCTGGGTCCCAAATGGGAAAGGCAGATGCTTTCTCTCGATGAGAGGATCACACCATTGGAATTGATGAAGACAACAAAGGCATACAAATGATCCCTGAAAATAGAGTAAGGACACAAACAAGACAATGCTTCACAATTGAAGAAGAAGAAAGGAAGTTGTTAGAAAGGATTGTCGAAGCACAAGAAGAGTGGAAGGGTCCAGAGCAACCTAACCTTCCAAGTAAAGATGGGATCTTGTATCTTGGTAACAAGATCTTTGTACCTCCAAAAGGGCAATTACACCAAGACATTATCACTCTTTACCATGATTTGCCTATTACAGGGCATGGAAGCGTGAATAAAACATAGAATACAATTGAACAATACTTTCAGTGGCCTGGTCTCAGGACCCAGGTAACAGATTATTGTTCGAGATGTGATCATTGCACATGAATGAAACCAATGAACAAGGCCCCCTCAGGAGAATTAATCCCCAATCCTATTCCTAATGGTCCATGGCAAGACATATCCATGGACTTCATCACTGATTTACTGCTCTCCTGTGGACATGACACAATCCTTGTGGTCGTAGACCAATTTTCCAAAGAGGTAGAGTTCATACCTACCAACAAAACAATTACCTCACTCAGCACTGCCAAACTCTATTGAGACCATATATGGAAGCATCATGGACTTCCTCACTCGATCATCTCAGACTGCAGTCCCCAATTCGCTTCCCAATTAATGAAGAATCTTGCCAAGATGCTAAAGATCGATCTGAGAATGTCCACAGCATTCCACCCTCAAACAGATGGAAAAACTGAAAGGGTGAACAAAGATCTGCAGCAATACCTTTGACTCTTCACATCTGAAAAGCAAGATTCTTGGGCTGAATGGTTGCCTCTTGCCCAATTCACCTTTAACAACTGACTTCATTCTGCAATCAAAAAGAGACTGTTTGAGGTCACTAAAACCTACAAACCAAGGATGGGCATTGAGCCTATCAAATCTAAGAATGAAGCAGCTGCCTCTTTTGGCACTGACTTCTTTGAGATGCTTGAGCAAGCTAGAGCCTCGCTTGAAAAAGCTCAACAAACAATGAAAGTTCAAGCAGATAAACACCACTCCAAGAGACCAGAATATTCTATCAGAGATAAAGTTTGGTTGTCAACAGAGAACATCAAACTTAATCACGTGTCAAAGAAGCTTACAGAGCGATGGATCAGTCCATACACCATCATTGAACTTTCTGGCCTGAATGCCATAAAACTTCAACTCCCCAAGATACTCTGCATCCACCCCACAGTTAATATCTCATGAGTAAAACCATACAAAGAGTGTTTGGAAAACCAACCCATTGTAGAGAACCTTGGTTCCCTACATTTGTATTTCAGTTTTATAGGGCATCCAATGACATCACACCTCATCCGATCTTATCCTGATCATCCTGATGCTATCCTGGTAGACCGGATGACTTCCTGGCATGTTTCTGATCGGGATCAATCCCCTACATGACCAGGTTGCACAGAAACCGGCCAGAGTTGGTTTATACCGGCCGGGATTACTTCCCAGTGATGTTTCCTAGCATTCTGGTGTCCAGGTTTGTTTGTTTGTGACTGGTTTATATTGTTTTGGGCCGGTTTTCCTATTTTTACATATTTGACATTGTTTTATGTTAGTTGAGCACTACATAGGCATGTCACTAGTTATCTAATACAGTTTTCTCTCCTCCTTCGTGTTTGTGAACGCCCAGTATAAGCCTGAACACCTGGTCCTAGTCATCTCTTGCTGTCTGCACTGTGCACAGAAGTCCGGGAATGCATTGGAAGTCCAAAGTCCAGTTCCTTTTGGAGAAGACCCCCATAGGAGTTGTCCACACCAGTGGTATGCTCTTTCTTGTCCATTTCACTACCCATTTCTGGCCATTTGGGATCGTCTTGAGACTCCCTGGGACGAACATATTGCCCCACACCTTTCTTTTGCCTCACACACAGGCACATTTTAGTTTCTACACCATTGTTGCCCTAGGACCTGTAATAGGCACAGAAGGAGAAGAACCAGAGTTTGATGTTGACTATATCATCAATTCATGCCTCAAAGGAAGAACTTTCGAATTTCACATCCATTGGAAGGGCTATGAAGAGGAAGACTGAAAATGGGAACCTCAAAGCCATCTCAAGCATGTGCAGGACACAATAAAGGACTTCTATGCTTTGAACCCAGCAGCGCCCTGGAAACTTCAAATGCTACAAACGGACTTTGACTCTTTATTTACTTCTTACCATAACATAACTAAGCCTACTCAGATTCCCTTCAATCACCTGGAATGCAATTCATAGGAGGGGGGTAATGTTACAATTTCACTCCTTATCTTATCTTATCAAGTTACATGATCAACTGCACATGATCATGAGAGAGTACATGAGACCAGAAGGATCAATGATGCTGCTTTTGCACATCTGATCTTATCTAATCTTAACTGCCCATAACCATGGAAGGATTCACATGATCAGGTCTAGACTTGATACTTGCTCTTTTAATTCCCACTCACTCTAGACTCTTATCTATAACTCACTTCTTTAATTACCAATGGTCTAGGCTATGACATCACTGATGATGTAATACATTAGTCAGTAGTCACATCTAAACCATGTAGAGTAGTATAAGAACTGAATATCATCAACAACTGGACTTCAGTCAAGTCCTGGTTGATTCCCCTACATCTTCCTCTCGACCTTTAAGCAAGCCTGATTAGTAGTGACTGAAGCCTTTGCAGGTGTAGGTTGCCAACACCATTAGACAAAGCCTTCATAATCTTTGCCATCTCCATCCCCATCTTTTATGACAAATAAGGAGAAATTGTGATTTTGATCCTAACATACTTTTTACTCATTATATCACCCAAGAGCAAGCCATATAATTCTGAAGGGAGGTGCTAGCAGTACAGCTGCATGATCAAGGACAAAACAAAGAAACCCTCAGACTTCTCCAAGAGATTAAAGCAGAACTTATAGCCTTAGAAAGGATAAATAGTTCTAATCCAACATTGACATCTGAGCTAGAACCAGCTCCAATGTAGCAGTACCCTTACAGAGATCTGCTCCCATTTGTTGACTCAGTGTTACATCCATCCACCCACCCTCCTATGGTGCCTACTCTGGCCTACTCTGGTTCCTCTGTCCACCATCCTCAGTTATCTATCCCTTGGAGTCCTATCCTAGTACTCAATTCTGGTGTCTCTGGTCACAACTTCACCACAACTCTGGTTGGTTCTTATCCTCCTTCATAAGTTCCTTATTTGGACTACTTCATAACTAATCCCTTATGACACTGTTGTATATCTAAACCCTGTACTCATCTCTATGCCTCACCCTTCTCTTGATCACAGTCTTGATGCCAGAGTTGTATTCCATTACTTTTTATCCCTAAACTTCTCTATTTTACATACTTCACTCTGATTCTAGAATTAGTTACCATATCCTCAGTATATAAGTTCTCCATACTTCACTCTGTACCTCCTTAGTATGAATATCACATAAGTCTCTCCTTCTACTCTTGTTCAACCTCCCTTGTCCCATTTTTTCTTTGTCTCTCTCCTTCTTCAGAACCTCTGCCCCTATGTCCTTCAAAATCCAAGGGCTGGAATTATCTAAGGGCACAACACACAAGTCCTGCACCAAGTCCTCATAAGTCCCCTCCATCTCTGCTACTCTGTTTAGACTCCAGTTTACCTCTGCCACCCACCTCCTACTTCCCCCCCTTAGACCCTTTGGACCTCCAGTCAGACTTGACCCAAAGGACCCAGACTTGACACTCAGAGACCAACAATTCATCAGACAACCCACTTGGCAACCAACCCTTGTCTCCTGACCAGAACTCCCAATCTCCTCCTATATCTGTAGTCATGGCAATAGAAGAAGCCATTCAGGCCCCTTACTAAATTAGTTGCCAATCTCCAAGTACAAATCAGAATCCTCCAAAGAGCAACAGGGATACAGGAAACCAGAATCATGAAAGTGAAAGTAAATAAGAAGGTGGAATTGATTCCAGAACCAGGGAGATTTGATGAGAGTAAAGCAAAATATGAAGTGTGAAGCTTAAGGATGAAATTGTCCATAGATGAGAATTAAGAAACATTCACCAACAATAAAGAAAAAACCATTGCAATTCTTACAAGAGTAGAGCCAAAAGACAGAGAGAAGGATCTCCATGGAGCTGAACAATGGACCCAACAGTCCCTAACTTGGTTCATGGAATACAAAGCTCTATGGCCCACTGAAAAAATGTTCTGGGATGTAATAGATCAAAGATTCAAGATAGTGAACATGGTAGATGATGTAAGAATGTGACTTGAAAGATATTGCCAATATAAAAACAAAAACATATAAGACTTCCTGACCAGGTGGTTAGGACACTATTACAACACAAAGAGAAACCCAGCAGTTGAAGACCCAAATGAGATAAGGCTTCTAGAGAAGGCAGTAGACAAGGACATAATGAGGGAGATCTTCTATTTGAAGGAAGAAAGAACTATATCCAAGACTATATGGACATACTGACAACACAAGGCACACAAATGGAAGCATTCGCCCTATGAGGAAAGGACTTTTCCAGACCAGGGCAGTCCTTACAAGGAAGCTATAGAGAAGGACAAGCCCATACCTATGGAGGGAGAGGGCAGCCAATAGACATACAGTGACTCCAAAAACTGGCCCAATGTTTGACCCAAATCTGGTGTGTGAAGCACACCACAATCATATTAACTAATTACACCTTGTCTTGGTGGGGTGTATTGTAGTATGAACCCTTGGCTACAACTGTGCTCAATACATTATGTAATCCTATGCAAATGCGGTTAAGATATAACCATTACAAGATGACTACCTCATTGGGCAGATTTTTGTACTTTTTACTTGAGATATATTATTAGTACTTGGTGTAGCCTCCTTTTGCCTTGAGCACTGCCTGAACCCTCCTAGGCATGCTTTCAATCAATTTCTGACACTCTCCAACTGGTATCCT
>JBBPKI010000972.1:0-15911 GCA_038089155.1 Nevesoporus exiguus
GGTATGCGAAAAATGCCATAATGAATGTAAAGCACCTACCTTTCCTTCTTCCTAGATGGAGTCTAGAATTCCTTGAACATTTGAAACACGGTCCTAGTCTTGAAGCATGGCTTTCTTCTCTCGTGCATGCCTGTTCTTGATGGACTTCACGCATCGGAGAACGGGATACAAATTGTCGCCACCTGGTAAGAAGCTCGGTGACGACCAGCACGACTACAGCCATGCGGACATAGATAGTCCCGGGAATTCTAAGCCGCGTGACCGTGGGCAAGCTATAACACTCGGCATAGAAGTGCGGAACCGGTGTTTCACCGCGAAAATCGCGTACTGACGCTGTGCTCGCCTTCAAGGACAGGGCGTAACTCCTCTTTTCGCTGGCGGGGCTGCAGAAAAAGACGGAAGAGGCAGTGTGATAGGAGTTCGGTGACAACCGCGCCACGTGCGACAACGCGAACCGGCCAGCTTGAGAAAACTAGTATGCAAGAAGAAACCCTAACCTCGGAAATTTGTATCCGTGGACGGCTCCGCACCGAAATGCAACTTTCTCGCTCGCTCACATCCTTGTGCACAGAGAGCACATGTCTCCACCTTAGATATGGGATGCCAGCGAAGAGGTGCATGCGGAGACGGCGAAAGGGGATTCTGTTTACGCGTGAAACTTGTGGGAGTGTATCTAGCCCACACTCTGGTGGATCTGGCGCGGGAGGACGACTCATCCTCCGCTCGTTATAGTGATGAGTCCCCATGTGCAACTATCTGGATACACCCCCTACCCTTCACCGTATGCCTCATCCGCCTCTGTAGACTGGCTGGCTTTCTCGAGGGGAGCCGAAGTGCTAGACGATTTTGGAAATGTATCACCAGTCAGGGTGCTAGCGACAGCCCTTGATCTGAACTTTCGCAGACCATTTTTCGCTCCCCTTTGAAACGACCCTATTATACACGGTGTTGAACGTGAGACAATCTCACATAATATAATCACGTGCATACAAGCCCCACACGACTCGCCCCTCATAGCTAGGAGACTATATTGATTATACTAGCTATTCAGTAGTCTAGTACTTAACAACAAAGGGTAGTATAGGGGACAGTAGTCGTCCCTTGCCATCGCCCCACATCACACTCGTCTGACCTCCGCCCGACTCGTTGCCGCACCACATATCTCATCAGTTAAAACTCCGCCCTACCGCTACACACGGTGTTCCTGTGGCTAGACTCAGATCCTCGGAGAGGAGTGCCCGACAGATAAACCCGGCATCCCGCCTCCCTCCGCCGTCATGGTGACCTTACAAGTTAATGATGGTTGCTTGTATATACGCACGCGACCTGATCTCCCCCTTCTCTCAGGGCGCCCTCGAACAATGGACGGGCCCCGACGGTCGTGTTCTTTCTGTACCATTGGTTTGCATACTCCGACACCTTGGTATGACATGTATCGAATGATTGGATCACAGCGCTGCACCGAGTTAGTAGACGTGACTGTCCTCGTTCAGGGATCCGTATCAACCTGCCAGCGAAAAAAAAATTTCTCGCACAAATTGATTAATTACTTTTGGACTCACATCTATCATGACGGAGATCAGTGCCAGACAATGTAAGGCACATAGCGCTACCGACACTGATACCATGATGACCTTTTCCCCCAACTTCAAGACACGTGGCATGCTATGGGCCAGTAAGGAACGCTAAACCATGCAGTTTCGCCCTGCCTGTCACCTTGCTTACTCCCTTATTTTTCTTGCCGCGCCAGTGGGCGCATGTTGTGGTACTGGCTAAGGTTGACACGTTTTGTGACGGAGTCAAATTGAGAGTGCATATAACGTACATACATGTGTACACGCTGAACTAAACCACGTAGAGGCATATACGAAAGCAGGACTGTTCTAATAATAGAAAACTTCACACCATTACTCACCAACACTGACAAATGGCGTGCTTAGGATAGCCACTTGGGTGTGCCCCTTCAGGGCACACAGGGCGTAAGACCTCCTTTTCTTTCGGGCTACAGTCCATCCCTGCTAACGGATACCCCCTCAGAGAGCCTGTGAGGTATCTGTCTCTAGGGAGTGAGATATTTGAGAGGTCACCAGGGCTTGCACGTCAATTCGGCATACGGTGGAATGTATCACGGTAACCAGGGTGTGTGTGTTATACTTGGTGTCTTCATTCTCGAACTCGTATACCCACGGTTCTCCAGGATCAAGATTCATTTGATCTTGGCGTTCAGACCCGCAGTGTTGGTACGTCCTGGAAATAGACGATATCATAGGGGCTAAGCAGGTCGTCGCTGTTATCTCGTGTCAAAAAATAGCGTGTGTAATGCTAAAGGACAAACAAAACACGGTAGGGATTTCGCGGCATGAAGACCACGGGTAATGACTGAGACAAAGCAAGCGGCCTTTGTGGACGACTTCGCAACCAGGCACAACATAACGAAGACTTGGCGTACAACACATGATGAGAGGACTCAGGTGTAAAGGGCCTACTACCGTGTCACCTTCACTACCATGGACCTCTTGCACGTCTTCTTAGCCAGTCACTCCCCCTACCACTCGCTCTATTTCCCACTGTTGGTCCAATTCCTCTCTCTCACACTCACGGTCTCCACAACGTTCACACCCTTAGTCAGAAACCAATCCTAATTTCACGTTGCCTTACGACGATCTCGACTACACAGGCCCTCGGCCCACCGAGTTTTACAGACAATACCCCAGATGACTACCTCGGCCCAGCTGACATTGGAACATAAGTTTCCTCGTCCCCGTTTCCTTCCCCATTCAGTGGATATCGGCACGGGCTCCATCCTTTTTGGGTTACTCGATAGGCTTAGTTTTCGTCCTTTTGGTTTTAATGATCACGGACAGTCTACGATCTCTCGCTCTCTCGGCACTCGAATACGGTTACCATCAAAATAAACCCCCGCGCGCTCCGTGCACATCTTTCACATCCTAGACTCGGGAGTCATCTCGTGCGAGATGTATAAACGTGTTATACCTCGAGCGCGACTCGTTCGAGGGAGCCAATGGAGTAACCTTCTAGTCTCCTGTTCCTTCTACCCGTGAGAAGGGCATTGCGATGTCATCTTCTACTGTCAATTGCGGACCGACGGCGGCTCTCTCGTAGAATTCGGGGAATGGACCCCATGTTCGCAGTTTCACATTGGTTCTTACGGACGTGCCATTGCACGTCCAAGGTCACTGTCGAGCGTAACGGGTGATGATGGTGGTAGGGATGTTAACTAGGGGATGAAGACTGTTTGAAAATTTGTGATGACGCGCGTACCGGAATAGGCCGCAGTCCGAGGAATGATCGGATACTAGCAGTTATGTGAGTGTCAAGTCGGAAGCTCCGAGGCTCATGGGCCAAGGATGATTAGAGTTCACCGAAGGAAGCATCTAGTGACCTCAGAGCCCAGGTTGAATATTTGGGAAAGTGATGGATTGAGTGGACTTGAGTGTGCATTCAACACTGCTGGCACACCTAGGGGAATGGAGAACCCCCGGGCCGAGCCTTACTGGAAAGGTAAGCCTTTGATGGTTCACCGAAATGATGGGACGTAGTTTTACGTCTGACACTTTTGGGGCACTTCGTGGAGACCTAGAGGAGGGTTGGTGTATGGACGTTACCGAAAAAGATTGACAGGGGTCTATTTTTGTTTTCGAAGGGGGTGGCCAGTTCTGTCCCGGGAGCTTCTAGCTTCGCTCTCTGATCATCAACTAGATACTTCTCCCAATCCCTCCGCCATTGTCTCCGCCGCTACAGCGCCCCTTCAGAGCTTCAAGCTTCACACCTCATCAACATTTTTATCACGTCGCCAACACCTCTACCCTAATCTTAGACTCGAACCTGCTCCAGTTCGGGTGTGTATACGACACTTTTTACACACTCCATCGCCGATTCGGATGACCAGCGGTCCCTCAGGTCTCCCATGCTGTCCTGTTCCACGGTGGCGTGCGAGTTTGATACTCGTGCCGGGCTAACAGACTTTGATTTTGTCTGGTAACTTGACGAAAACATGCCTACATCACCAGTCGTCGCCAGTCACTCCGCGACCTTGGACTAGTGTAGATATCCAAGTATGTGAATTCGCTTCTAGTTCGGGTTCTGCTCTCGCTAAGTAGATCAAGTCCGGGCGTGCCTGTCAACTCAGCATTATTTTGGTGCGACATGGACACAACATGTATGATTGTTAACAATGGTCCATTATGGGCGCCCCAGTGTGTAGTAAAGCCAAAAGGAGCCTATTCGGACGCCTCTTTTACACTTCATTCAATGAGGCTTTAATTTTCTCGTATACCACCGCCTTTCGTCGGCCGATCAGTTACCGGTGCGAATCTGATGTGTGGACATTTTCACATGCTGAATATCATGGAGCTTCACGATAAGGCCTGTCGTGCACTGTGTGAGTCCCCAAAACACGTTTCATCTGAATGCCTTCCCTGTTTTTGCAGCAGAGTTGCGTGTGGCGCTGACACTGCACCCTCTTGTTAGTTTCATATCCCACGCAGCACACAGGAACGTCGACACATTATGGCGTGATCATTTGTCTGATGAACGGACCTTTACTGTATCTCCTGCTAGAACACAATATGTACGTCCCTGATTACCGCTTCTTGAGAATTCATTTCTTCGTACTTCGAGGCACTCGATCGCGAGGGAATTATAATTCGTGAGCGACGGTCTTGCGAGATTGACGATATCGCAGATACAGACACGCTCGCAAAGTGATCGTTTGCTTATCCTAACATGTGTCTGAAATCGTACTCATGGGTAGTATAAGTCATGGGCCACGTCATTCACGGTTTAACGCATTACCTTCCCAACACTTTTTCGCCCCTCGAGTCGACCTCTGTTCGGTACGCGCTCAAGTCCTGCTTCTGATACCAACAGGTGTTCAATCAGCCGGGGGAGAGCTTCGTATGGGCAAGGGGTGGGCAAGGGGTTTGCAAGCCCAACTGTCAGTGAATTTTCACGCACTCCCCGCCCGACTCCATCGCTCGGGTACGCATCAAGCTGTCGCCTCGACACCGCAAGTTCGCTCTCGGGTCGTCTTGGGACATCACGATACCTTTTGGTATCTTTGTTCTTGTTCTTCACCCTAGCACTAATTTTAACAAACCTGTGAATACCAACTAAGCAATACCCATTACTCGGGTCTGGCCCACGCTCATGCCGAGACAAGCAGGCATCTATTCTAATCTTGCCAACTCAGTAAGCAGTCATTAGAATCGGGGGCCGCAGGCCTCAGTCTGCTTGAATACCCACTAGGGTTGAATGCAAGGAATTATTGCACTCGAAATTTATTGGGCGGTAGAGTGTGCACAGGCCATGCTCGCGGGACAAGGCGGGCCCCTCATACTCAAGTCTGTCAGTGACAATGTTAGATGGCCACTTCCAAATCCACATCAGTTCAAGCTGCAGATTATTCATACATTCAGCAGCATGCTGTCATGGTTGTATCATATACTGATGGTTTCCCAAGAAAGTATGATCCAGGTGCAACACTCAAGCAACTGGCTCAAAGGTATGAGAGAATAAGGAAAACCCTAAAATGAAGGCTGAACATAAGCTGGACTTATAGCCACCAATGGTACCACCAGCTACTCAGCCATGCATAATTATAGACCTCATCACATCAATTCAACCTTGGCAGCTGCAAAACCACCTTTTACCACTATTATGGGGCGGGTTTATAGTCAAGTGTAGTAGTTGAAATTGTCTATTTTGAAGATGATAGTATGTATACGCCATGCAGAGACCTGCGACAAGTCCAATGCACAAAGTCCATCCAACCACTGAACAGCAATGAAGCAGGAAAAGAAAGGGGTATTATGTGGGTGCCAGATAAGCCAGCGTCAACGTCCATTAAGCGCGTGCAACATCACTTGCAAAGATTATACCAGTAATCTGCTCTCAAGGGTCAAAAAACGACTGTACAACAAACCGGAAGTAAGGTGCTTACCGGGGGCAGCCTTCTCTTCCTGCGCCTCCGCATCAGCAGGAGCCTCTGCAAATACAGCAGCGAATCCACTAAGCAGACGAAAGTCAGTAATCAACCTAACCCTTAGCCACAGACACGCACTCGCGAAGATGGAAGTTGGTATGACTATGCAAAGGCCTATCAACACTCCTGCGAAGTTAAGGAAGCAAAATCGACTCACCAGTGCAAGAACCAAGCTCCAGGGTTATCCGTCGTGAAGCGGAAAGTAACATTGTCGTTGACTGCTTGCGTTCCTATATGTATAGTGTCCCTCCTGATAGGGTTAGCAAAGTTGTAGGTACTGCTCCCGGGGGTCCTGATAACGTCAAACGTATGCTTTCGAATAATATTAACATTAGCTCAACCCATTTACGCAGAAAAGGCATCAAAGAGGACATACGCCATGAAGATGAAGCGTGTGCTGTCAAACCAAACCTTGAAAATGACACACCAAGAGACTGGAACAAGCACTTACCGGCCCAGGAGCACCGCCTGCTGTTAGGTCAGTAGCAGGCACGCTAACTTCAATGACTGATCCGCGCGGAACTTCATAGATACTGCCATTCGGGAGCAGCTGCTGAGGAGCTACACCGTTCAACATTTGCAGTAATATAGGGAGTGGTGGACCAGAGAACGACACATTGTTGATCGTGAATGCTTCTCCGGTCTCCGTCGTATAGTACCCTGGGACCAAATTGATATTTACATCAGCCTGGCCTGGCACTGGCACACCAGGCGCGCCGGGAGAGACTAGCGGGTGGACGTTGCCCTCGCTGTAGGGGAGGACATATGGCCCATGCTCCGTAGTGGGATCCTCCACCGGAGCACCCGCATACCTTAAGATTGCAGAGCTATTCCAACCATCAAATGACTGGAACAGATTGTCCGACGCCGCACGAATCCAATAGTTGCCCACGGCCTCTGTGGCATTGAGCACGATGGAATACCGTTGACCAGGGTAGATGGCCAGTGAGTCAACAACCAAGGGTTGCGTCTCAATGCCGTCCGTCTCGATCACTGTCATCAAATGACCATCGATGCTGAAGTTGAACATCGCGTCACAGGACACTGACACAATGCGGAAACGATAACGTTTATCTTCTGTGACATTGAAGACGCTGAGAGGCGTGGCTGGTCCGCCGGCATACCGGCCATTCCCGTTAACGAGGGTCGCATTCGAGAAATATGGACCCCTCGTCAAATCCAAGGAGGGGACATGGTACCTGCATAAAAGTGTCTGAGCGTCCGGCGTGGGAAAGTAGCACATTACGTACCAATCGCCGAGAGTAATCACGGTGCTCGCTGTTTAGTGTCAGAATACCTTGCTTACTACCTGAACTGACGCACGCACCATCATCCACATCATATATATATTGAAGCGGGTCATTATCATCGTATATTACCAGTGGGCCCCTCAGTCCGTCGCAGTATTGAGCCGAGTAATGAGAGTGATACCAGTATGTACCGGTTTGGTTCGGTACAGAAAACTGGTGTGTGAAGTTGCCGTTGGGTTTTATGGGACACTGAGTAATGCTCGCAGTGCCGTCGGCCCAATTCGAATCGACCTCAAATATCCCGTGCCAGTGCTACCATCTAATTAGTGTCCAAAACAAACTGAAATGCTTTCGTGACACTGACCACGCTGGTATCTGTGTCCAACGACGTGTCGTTGAGCAGATTCACTACATTGATTTTGAAGTCATCCCCCTTTAGATATAGCAAACACTTGAGATTGTGAGGGCAGATTCACAACAAACACTGACTTTGTTAGCGGCAATGAGTGGTCCCGGCAGCGTTCCACCTGCGAGTATGGTTCTAAGAAGTGTCAACCTATTGCTTCGCGTACAGTAAACGTCACTCACGACCGAGAAAAACCGTCTGGAGCAACGACCCCATTAGTAACGGTCAAGTTCGATACAGGACCGAGAACAGTGGGTCCGCCAGAGGCCGATTGTGGCGACGTAGGTACTGCACCAGCGAAGACCGAGGCCACAGATGAGCAAACCAAGGCAAGCGCCAGGACACGACGACGGGGTGTAGGTTCCATAGTGGCGATCCGTGGCGCCCAACCCCAACAAGGTATCGGGAAGTAGTAGAGGATGAGAGAAATCCAAAGCGCCCATCCTTGATGCCTTTTAAATGTCGCGAATAACGCGCGTTCGATTTTCTCGGTGCGGGTATTTGGTGACGTTAGAGGAATTGACGGATTATGATATTACGGTCAGGGCTACCCTCTAATCAGATCAGTGGCTAAGGGGTCCGGCAAGTCGAACGACACGTTTTGCGTGTAAGCTAATCCTCCCATTGGCTAGTCACCCTGTAGTGGAACTTTGAAGCAGCCCAAAAAAGTGCATTACAGCATTGTATTCCTTAATTAGGCAAGCTCCGAACTCTGGCGTACCTTCTCAGGGCTGTACCAAGGTAATGTGAGGCCACCCAATTGGGAGCGCGGAACCGTACTTCCCGGTATAACTATGAGTAGTTCCGCCGAGACCTGCTAAGCATGAAAGATCCAATGCACACCGCAACTTGAATACCACTGATTGATGGCTGGAAAAGATATTGTTGGTGCATTCCCACATCGTAATTCGTTGTAGTTCATGCAGCTTGAAGTCTTGCCCTAAAATCCCATCGTAACAACATTGTTTACGTACAATTAGTTCTTAGCTTGTTCCCAAGATCGCTCCGACTCGGACAATAAAGTCGCTAAGGATGCCCGTGTAGCTCCGGCCAAGTAATATATTCCAAAAATAGCCAAGTTCTTGAAACACGCTCATCCAGCCTATCACTATTTCGACCAGTGTTCAGAGTGAAAATGCCGCCAGTCCATGGATGGGCTGCATTAACCATGAAGCCAGTGGATGGCACTCCTAGGAGTTCACAACAGTCCACGAAGATATTGTGCTGAGGAGTGTGAAGCGAGCATGACTACAACTATCGCAATCGTGATGCTTCAAAATATCACAAACGCGGGTATCAATGATTGTGAGAACGCCACTGTCAGGCTCGCCAAGGCCACGGCGTATAGTAGGCCTGGTCCGTTCGTGGTTCTACAGATACTGCACTTCAAGTTGGTCTATGAATTTCGTCCCAAAAATCAGTATCCTTCAAGCCACGGATTACCGGACAAAACACGAGGACTCAATTTGGTCCCGGGAAAGCAGACCGACGGAGATGAACGGCTTTTCGAGAACTCAAGTAAATGCTATCTCATTGGCTGATGCCAGCGCCGAACGACGCCAGAAGTGTCTGAAAACACGAGTAATCGAAGGTGCTTTTATGTAAAGGGAAGAAGATACTTATCTACAGTGTACACACTCAGGGTTAAGTAATCCAAGAGAACTCGGCTATCGGCAGACTGCCATCACTCAAGGTTTCGGATGCCGGGGAGGTGCAACGGAAAAACAAAAAAAAAGAGGGTATGGCCTGGCCCGTAGCTAGACCGCCTAGCATTGGTGAGTCTCTCCATTTGGATGAGTCCTTAGGTTCCCTCGTTTGTGATAAGTTCGCTCTCAGGTGCAACCTGCCAGACGACATGCCTGTGACTACATAGTCACAATGGCTCTCTCTGGCACCATAGGTACCCTTTATCTCGCCCCCGCACGTTGTTCTACCTCATGTTGTTTCACTTACCATTCTTACTCATGTGCGTTTCCCTGCCTGATAAGCTCTCCCGAATACTCGTGCACTCACCATGCTACTTCGCCTAACGATTTATTTATGCCTCATCCCCAAAGCATGATTGACAACAGTGAACCCCAACATATTATCTCATGGATGGAATTAAGGTACCTGTTTATTTTCATGTCGTCCTCGGACTAGTTCGAAAGTCAGATCGATGTGATCCTTGCTTAGCTTCGTTGCATCCAATGCTGGCAATCTTAGTAGGAACATCTCTTGGTTCCATTCTAAACAGAGCAACTTAATTCCCCTTATCTTTTCTGCGGCATACTTCTCTTTGATTTGATACTGAATAAATGCATTTTTCCTACTCTGTCTCTCACCTCTGTATTGTTTTCATAAATCACGAGGGTGCATTATCTGCACATCACACGAAGCCTCGGTCTTTTTTTTTGGTTTGTCCTTGTTCAGACATAGTATGCATCACGCTCAACGATATCAATTAGGTCCTTTTTTCTTGCTGAGTCCATCGCCACTTTACCAATGCAAGACCCTCCAAATTTCTCGCTGCACAAGATCTGGATTGCTCTCAAATTTCCTTTCCTTGTCCAGTGTCGAGTTCCACCTCGCGCTGGGTCCTTTTTGTTCCAAGCATGTTTTCATTAGGTCTCTGATGCTGTACACATGTTCCCAGTTAGTGGCATCATTTTAGGTTTCCAGTGACCGTTAATCATTCAATGATCCATCCACGCACACATTCAAATTGGATCTATCGGTTCTCACAGCCGCTAGGCATCTTCCGCTGACAGTGAGTATGGTGGTGCCCTGTTCTTGATCGGTATTTTAAACACAACTCAGTCTGATCTCTGACTTTGTCTCCGCATGGACGTACACACGCTGGCTGTCTGATTCCTCAAGATGATCGTGTGCGGTATTATTGGCACAGAGGACGCTCAGTGCTTCTTAGACCGAAAAGTGGATATGGATTTTGCTGATGTACTTGGCCTTGACAGTGCCTACGATGCTACATCAGCATCACGCGTATTCCAAATGATTCCGATTTCACTAGCGTGCAGCTTTAGTACTTATCCTGCCTTCTCGGCTGCAAGCTTCACGGGTTGTCTTCGACGCATGTTCATAGTATTTCAGGACCGGTCGGACATAGAGCTACGCTCGAATCCTTTTCAACATACTTTCGAGGTCTAAGTGCTGCATTCACTTCTTGGGAGTACGGATACCAAGGTCGACTGGTTCTTGGGCGATTTTTGGCACTATATAGCTTCAGGTCGAGGATCGTTGAGAAGAGCGGCGGAGTTCTACACTGGCTGATTTGTTCAGCGGGAAATCAGATGATTTAGAAGGCTGACGTTGTAACCAGCAGGGACGCAGTGAGAGAATGTTCGGATACTCACGCTATTCCGACTCTTCAAAGCTTCAAGCTTCGTGCATGTATGCCGCCTGACACTGCGACAACCTCTGAGAATGATGAGGTCGGTTACATAAAATGGGTCGCAACTTGTTGGACGCAAGTTACCATCCCACGCGGCCGTTGTGCCTCATTCCCTAGCTACTAAGTGTCCCTCCAGAATTGTTTAATAATCCCTTCGAGATGGTTCTCATGACCTTTCTTCCCCGTTTTGTACCCCTGGTCTTGTGTTTACTGGCGTTGCCACCCGTGTCTCCGGACGAACTTCCCACCAGCTGACTTGCTCACAACATAGCAATCTCCGGTGACCAATGTTCAGGGCAACAGTGCCTGAGCCTCCCAGAATGATCAGCTCGACCCTGCTGCCTAGGCACGCGCCAGGTTGACGTTCCTTAGGTGTAATTAATCAGGTACTCTCTCTGGAAGCACAGCATTGTTCGGGGATATCATGACGCCGTCTAGTATTATGATCGTTTCGTTCCCCCCAGTCCACCCCATGCTAGCTGTTTACCAGACATGTGAGTAACGCCACTACGGCAAGTCTGGCTCGCCCTCGTGTCGAGGCGAGCAGGGGTTCATTCTAATCACCTTAACCTCCGTTCATCAACGAGATTTCTCAAGCCAGTGAGCAGTTGTTACGCTTGGACTCGGCATGCGCCTCTAAATTCTCGGTGCCTAGAGCCAAATGCAACGGTTGATCGGAACAGAGAATGCACACGCCACGCTTGCAGGGCACTCCATCATACTCAAGTTCATCAGCTTTAGACGACCTACCACAATCCCAAATACTCCCGTATGTACATTCCTTTGCTTTCCGGCACTTTCTGAACCGAGGTGCGTATGGCTACTCATCGGGCGCAGGGCAATCATATCGTTGAGTTACACTTAGTTTATATTGACTGGCGCAGCTTGTTCGTGTGCTCAGTAGGTAGTCGTGGCAGGCTCTGAAGGGCATCTGTGTAGTACAACTATGACAACTCGAAAAAGCGCGATCCGGAGAACAAGACGTAGAGAATGCTCAGGAAAGCGATGCGCTCAGAGGTGCAAGACTGAAGTAAGGAAAGCCCCAGCATAGCAGGTAGGGTGTACGTGGTCACCGTGAAACTGTGTAACTGAAGGTGCCAGATTGTATTGGAATGATCGTGAAACGTAGCCAAAGATTAGATAAGCACAGACTTTACGGCCGGTGTTTGCTCAAAGTCGCCAGCGAGGGTACGCGCGTCCTTTACTATCGTCAGCTCAGTCACTTCTTTCTCCCCAACTACTACCACCACCCGTGCAAGATTTCATCAGAATGGCTGATCCCAGTGGCGCACCACCACAACCAGGCCCAAACGACGTCTCGACAGCCATCCTCCGCCCAAAGAAATCGTGCGTGCATCTTATTTGCATATCCATTCCGATCTGACGCGCTCTGCAGTCCGAATCGCCTCATCGTCGACGAGGCGTCCTCAGATGATAACTCTGGTAAGTATTCTTTCATCCCTAACGTGATAATCGATGTCCGAACGCAATTACAGTCGCAACTCTCAACCCCGCAACGATGGAGACACTTTCACTATTCCGAGGTGACACCATTATTGTAAGGTACGCTACGCATTCCTCGCAGACTCTATCTTACTATGTGGTGTTCACCGTTCCGTCCGACCCATAGGGGAAAGAAACGCCGTGACACGGTCCTCATCTGCCTGTCTTCGGATGACGTCGAAGAGGGCCGCATCCAGTTGAACAAGGTCGCGCGAAACAATTTACGCGTGAAGCTAGGCGACCTGGTTAATGTCCATCAGTGTCTTGACATCAAGTATGGGAAGCGGATACATGTCCTCCCCTTCGACGACTCTATCGAGGGTCTGAGTGGTAACTTATTTGAGGTCTATCTCAAGCCTTACTTCCTGGAAGGTATGTTTTTGAAGCGGTTTCATTGGGCGTCACTTATTCTATTGATAGCTTACCGCCCCGTCCGCAAGGGTGACACCTTCCTTGTGCGAGGTGGCATGCGAACTGTTGAATTCAAGGTTATTGAAACGGATCCCGCTGAATACTGTATCGTTGCACAGGATACCGTCATTCACACAGGTATACATACTGTGCTCTCTTAGAGCTATGCATCTGACATATATCCTCAGAGGGTGATCCAGTCAAGCGCGAGGACGAAGAGGCAAACCTTAATGATGTTGGATATGATGATATCGGTGGTTGTCGCAAGCAAATGGCACAGATCCGCGAACTTGTTGAACTGCCCCTTCGGCATCCTCAGCTCTTTAAATCCATTGGTATCAAGCCACCGCGGGGTATCCTCATGTATGGTCCTCCAGGTACCGGTAAAACTCTCATGGCTCGCGCAGTAGCAAATGAGACTGGCGCATTCTTCTTCTTGATTAATGGTCCGGAGATCATGAGCAAGATGGCTGGCGAGAGCGAGAGTAATTTACGCAAGGCTTTCGAAGAGGCAGAGAAGAACTCGCCCTCCATTATCTTCATTGACGAAATCGACTCCATTGCCCCTAAACGTGAGAAGGTCTGTTGAACTGTCTGTTTCGTCGGGTTCATGCGCTTATGTGTCCCTAGACAAATGGAGAAGTCGAGCGTCGCGTCGTGTCTCAACTTCTTACTCTCATGGACGGTTTGAAAGCGCGGTCAAACGTCGTCGTTATGGCTGCCACTAACCGACCCAACTCGATCGACCCTGCGCTTCGTCGTTTCGGCCGTTTCGATCGTGAAGTCGATATCGGTATTCCAGACCCGACAGGTCGTCTGGAGATTCTTCGCATCCACACTAAGAACATGAAATTGGCTGATGACGTCGATTTGGAGCAGGTAAGCACTTAGGTTAGCAGTATTTACTCAGAAATCAGATCTTTGACGGGTTTACAGATTGCGGCTGACACCCATGGCTACGTTGGTTCGGATATCGCTTCCTTATGCTCTGAAGCCGCCATGCAACAAATTCGAGAGAAGATGGATCTGATCGATCTTGATGAGGACACTATCGATGCCGAAGTCCTCGACTCGCTTGGAGTTACCATGGACAATTTCCGATTCGCTCTCGGCACTTCCAATCCTTCGGCACTCAGGGAAACCGTCGTCGAAGTGCCGACCGTCACATGGGACGACATTGGTGGTCTTGACAAAGTCAAACTCGAACTCCAAGAAACTGTACAGTACCCTGTCGACCATCCCGAGAAATTCCTCAAATACGGTATGGCACCATCGAAAGGCGTGCTATTTTATGGGCCACCTGGAACTGGTAAAACGCTGCTCGCCAAAGCCATCGCAAACGAATGCAATGCCAACTTCATCAGCATTAAGGGTCCTGAACTACTCACCATGTGGTTCGGTGAATCGGAAGCCAACGTCCGCGACGTTTTTGACAAGGCTCGCGCTGCCGCACCTTGTGTCATGTTCTTTGATGAGCTCGACTCTATTGCTAAAGCTCGTGGAGGCTCGTTGGGCGATGCAGGTGGCGCTGGTGACCGTGTACTCAACCAGATTCTTACTGAAATGGATGGAATGAACACCAAGAAGAACGTTTTCATTATCGGTGCTACCAACCGTCCTGATCAAATCGATCCCGCACTGTTACGCCCTGGTCGATTAGATCAACTAATATACATTCCACTCCCCGACGAACCATCGCGACTGTCCATTCTCAAGGCCCAGCTCAAGAAGTCTCCCGTAGCGGCTGACGTCGACCTCACCTTCCTCGCCAAGACGACGCACGGTTTTTCGGGTGCCGATCTGACCGAGATTTGCCAGCGTGCCGCGAAGCTTGCCATTCGGGAGAGTATCGAGGGGGACATAAGGCGACAGAGAGAAAAGCGCGAAAGGGAGGAAGCTGCTGGGGGAGATGCTGATGCCGAGATGGAAGAAGAGGAAGAGGATCCGGTGCCGGAGATTACCAAGGATCATTTCGAGGAGGCGATGAAGTATGCAAGACGGTCTGTGTCTGATCAGGATATCAGGCGGTATGAGATGTTCGCTCAGGTATGTCTTCGGATTTTTCTATACGTTGGTTTTACTTAGACCATGTGCTTGTTAGAATCTCCAACAGTCCCGTGGTTTTGGGAACAACTTTAGGTTCCCAGAGGGTGCTGGTCCTTCTGGATCGGCGTCGGCTCCAGCTGGGAATGCTGGATTCCAGGATGAGGCTCAAGAAGATGACTTGTATGCTTAGAGGTAACGCTTGCAGGACTGCAGTGCCAGACTCGTTTTGGAGCCCCGATTCCTCTCTTGGCACAATGTCGAGGTTGCTCGTGTCCTTTGTAGTAGTTCGTTCCTTTTGAATGTAACAGCGCACGCGATCTAAACGAAACAGATGATGCGGCGTAGACATCTCGATGGTCGTGGTGTGACGACTCGAAATCCGAGCCCTGCTGATGTCGAGAGGAGAAATACTATTGTCTAGGTACTGACAAGGCATGTTCTATGTCTACGATGCGTCCACATCTCAGTTACCGGTAAAAGAGTGTTAGATACTCGACTCAGATGTCGGCGCCGACGCAGACGTGGACATCCCTCGAGCTCGCATCGACCGCCGAGCGAGGATGCGCTGCATGGCGACGAACATGGTACATCCGAGAGCAGCTGCGATCTGTGGGTCGAGAGTGAACGGTCCGCGCAGGCAAGCGAATGGGCGCCAAGTCAGGGAGGTAGGGATGACTCACCGCGTTGAAAACGGCGCCTCGCCACCAGATGTACGCAGGTGTGAGGAGCGCGCCGGATATGGGCGGACCTGGCGGTATGGGTAGGATCCAAGTCCGAAAGGGAGAAAAGGGGAAGAGCGCGAGGAGAGAGGGGGAAAGGCGGAGGACGGAGGAACGAGGACGTAAGATGTAACACTCACCGACGAGACCGCCAAACGCTGTGGAGGACCGAATGGAGTTG
>JBBPKI010000973.1:0-15906 GCA_038089155.1 Nevesoporus exiguus
GTCATTGAAACACCCCCTGTCGATATGTTCTATCGAGTCGGCCGTGTTCGCGACTTGGTTGTCATATACTGCCCGCGAAGATCGGGCGAAATGTAAACTGAAGACGGCAGTAGCAGAAAGACCGGTTGACGTGGTGATCATATCCAAGGAGGACATGAGCACGTACGACATCGAATCGGTCTCTGACAATGGATGTATGGATGTAGTAGCCTGGACGGGGTCGCGGCGCAAGTCATCATCTCTTGAAAGTCTTTGAATCTGCATTGGGCTGTTGGGTTCGACCCGAAAGGGTCTCGTTCGCAGGACGGCACGAGATAAGGTTACTCTATTTATCTGGCATGAATGTCTCACCTTCAAAGATATCCTGATCCCCGACTTGTTCTATGTGTATACCCATATCCCTTACGCACATTTGGAACGATTAACGGCATAGTGTACTGTAATGATAACTTAAACCTTCCAGAGGAAGGTAGTAAGGCGGCTCGAATGTAGACTGTAACCTATGATTTTGTCACCTGTTCCTCCAACCATGCCCAAAGCTCCTTGCCAAGCTGGATATCTTGCGTTCCGGCGCGCGGTGTACCGACGCGTGCCCATGGAACAAAATACTATGGAAGAGCGATGGCGTTTCGGTCTGTGGTTTGAGAAAACGGTGGAGAGGTCCAGCTCACCTTGCCGCCGAACTTTGCAGCCTCAGGGGCGGTACCCGCATAAAGCTGGGTGAGGGCACCATATGAAGGAGCCCACAAAAGCCAATTCTATGGAAATCAAACCAACGCCTCGTTATTCAAAAGAAAACATGCAACGAAGTAAGAGCGTACAACAAGCCACTGCAGCAAGCTAGCGTAATGACGTGTAAGCTCAGTTCTGATTACACCTGATAGGAAGAGTGGTTAGAAGCGTCCATGAGACGATAAAGCGAAGAGAAACCTGGATGAACAGCAGTCGAGACGATTCCCTGATCACGATACCTTCTGTGGAGTTCACCGGAAAAGACGATATTACCCTATGTACATGATGGGAGAGTGAGTATCACCGCAGCATGCTGAACATCGACTCACCGTCTTACTCTGTGCATACAATCTGAACGTGCGATCGGCCCTCCTTGTTGGACCATCTATGAAAGTGTCAAACCGAAGGCCGCTAAACCAGTGCGCCTGTGAGGACGTGTTCACGACGCGAACAATTCCTTCAGGTGAGGATTTGGCGGTGGATACGAGGGTGGGCAGTAACAGATTCGTAAGGTAGAAGTGACCAAGGACGTTCGTGCCAAACTGCAGGTCATACCCATCATCTGTAAGCATATCCAGTGGTGGATGCATGACACCACTATACACTAATGAGCTAGTCGAAGAGAGGCAGTCAATAGTGTACATACGCATTGTTGAAGAGGATATGAAGTGTTCCCTCTTGCCTAAAGGAGAAGATCAGCGTCGTCGTTCAAACCATCGAAGGCACGCCTGCCCGTACCGCAAGAATTCCGCTGCACAGTGTCTGATTGATCTCAGATTTGACAAGTCGAGTTTGAGGAGGTGGGCATCTTGCCCAGTGAGTTCCTTCAGCTCTCTCAGAGCTGCCTCGCCCTTGGACACGTCGCGACAGGCGATCCACACCTTGGCATTTTTGGTGAGCAAGACCTACGGAGAGATACGAACATGAACACGAGGACGTCCAGCCCCGAAAGGTGTTGAACATTGACTGACCCTAGCGGTCTCTTTACCAATCCCGGTATTACCGCCAGTAATAAGTGCGACCTTGCCAGACAAGTCCGGAACGGACTCTGCAGTGAAATGGGGCGCAGGTGGATACAGCTCACGGAGGAAGGAATAAGCTAGACCCATTGCGAGCGTTGTTTAGCAGCGCGTCGAATGCCCGGACGTCCGAGCTAAAGTTGTCTCGCATCCAAGTCGGGACTCGCCGTCGGTAGCTGGTCTGTTCGTAAAAGGACAACACGCACAGCGCTGAACACGAAATGGCCTGGCTTTACTCGACGTTGTTGTTACACGGTGCGCGTGCCAGGTACTCGTGTCTGTCTCCGTCAACGGCGAGCATTTGGCGCAAGACCGGCCAAGTGTCCGCGACTCGCCATTTGTCGTCTTCCCCGAGTATCGAAAGCGCCAGCGCACCGCCAACAGAGGTCCAAGCAACCTCCGAAGCGCAGGATGTCAGTGACATGGACGCGCTACTCAAGGCCGTCCGTGAGTAAACTCGCGACAGGAATTCGTCTCGAGTTGACCCCCTGCTAGGTGCAAGGTCGAATCCCGCTTACCGCAAGTACGGATCACATCTTGGTCCGTATAAAAGGTCTCGAGCTTAAGTCTCTCATAGCATCGTTCCCTCGAGGAAGGGCATGCTCTGGTCAACCCTCTTGAATTCATCCGCTCCCCTGGAGCCCATTGACAATACGATCCCAGTGCCGTCCCAAGAGTCGCTACCTCCGCGATACATGCATGACACATACACTCAAATCGTTCTTCCTTTCAAATCGTCTCCCGAACTCTTCGAACAATATACAAATGCACATGGTGGCCTTCGTACCGGTATGCTGATGGAACACTTGGATTCTTTGGCCGGTTCAATATCATACAAACATATGCTTGGGCCTGACGTGGAGACTCTTGGTCGCATCTCTGAGAGAGGTTTTTACATGGTGACAGCTTCGGTGGATAGGTATGTCGCTCTTTCTCTGCGCAGTTATATGTTGGTTATGCTATTACGCATAGATTAGACATGCTGGCATCGCTCTACCCTGTGCGGGATATTTGCTTGAGTGGTCAAGTTGTCTACACAGGAAAGAGCTCGATGGAGGTTGCCGTTAAGATGGGGGGACTCGGCCCAGACGGTGAAGAGACTTTGATGCTTGGTATGTAGCACTAGTGGGTGATATCAGCACACTTTCACTCCCAATTCTGGCCCGGACATTTAGGACGCTTTTCGATGGTTTGCAGGGATGCTCGCACGCATAAGGCACACCCAGTCAACCCTCTGGTCATGGAGACTGCAGAGGAACAAGCGCTTTATTCCATGGGGAAGAGTAGGTTACAGCCCTTCCCTGTGGCCCCTGTTTGGCACTAACCAAACTTCCGTAAGACGCGCAGAATCGCCGGAAATCTCTAGCGCTTCAATCACTTTCTCGTGTGCCTCCGAGTTCAGAAGAAGCTGCGGACCTTCATCAGACCTTCTTGAGTTACGGACAAGAAGACACCCTAGAGTCACAAAGTAAAAAAGTATGGATAGGGGATACCAAACTCGAGAAGACCATGCTCATGTTTCCACAAGAGCGCAAGTAAGTCGGAGTTGTATTAGTCGTGTTACAACGTCCAACTAAAGTCTGTCAAGCATTCATCAGAAGGTTTTTGGAGGTATTCCTTCCCTTTTTCCTTAAATTGAGATATTGATCATGTCAATTTAGGATACTTGATGCGTCTTGCTTACGAGGTAAGTCAAACTTGATAGGCCATACCCTGCTAACGCTATGAACATAGCTTGGCTTTGCGAATGCAAGCGTCTTTGCTAGGTCGCACGTAACATTCCTCTCGCTTGATAACATATCTTTCCAAAAGCCAGTGAATATCGGCTCCATTCTCCACTTAGAGTCCCAAGTCTTAAATACCTGCCAGCCGGGGAAACTTCCCACTGCAGTGGTAAGCAGACGTCTTTCTTCATCTCTCGCGCTAAACACGAGCTTTCCTTCCTTCCGTGTCATGGAAACAGCACGTTCGGGTCCAAGCAAACGTCATTGATGTAAAAACAGGTCAGGCTGAAACTACGAACGACTTCAGGTTCACCTTTGCCAAAGATGATGAGCATCTTGAAACGCCGAGAATCGTCCCAAGGACTTATCAAGGTGTGCGGTGTGAATGCTTAAATCTGAATTGACGACTGACGTGACGTTCCTTGTGTTTCCAAACGCGCAGAAGCAATGCTATGGTTGGAGGGCAAGAGAGCACTCGAGTTGGGTAGGCAGATTCGAGGGAGACGGTGCCTGGAATAGTGAAGATGGAGCTCGCTATATCTCTGCCCTGGTGGCCTGGAGCGCTTTCGCTATTATCTGTGTTCCTGAATCCTGACTCCGTTCAGCTGAGTGGACAACGGCAGAGAACACGCGATGACTCTTTTTCACTCAGTCTAACCGATGGTCTGTATCGTACTATGGATCCACAATCAATCAGAGGTCTCTCTTCCTTTCAGCATGAGTCCCTGATACAATTTTAACGCTCAAATATTCATAGCGCTGACGTGGAACTGACAGAGTTGTGTTCGCTTGCAAAGAGGTGGCTTAATGATGGCCGACCTTGCTGCGTGATGGCTGTATGCTGCCCAATGATACGTGAGGACCACCTGAGCAAATGCCAACCTGGACTCCCACTACGGTTGAGCTATTGGCACACTCAGACAAATCTCGGTCTTAGTGAGTCTATTTCTCGCTATAGCGAAAGTTATTACTGGTGTGAATATTTCGGACTCCATTATAACAGTCTATATTGTCTTTCCTATTAGTTTCTTCCTCTTCTCTGATCACATCGTTATCCGAGGTTCCACAGCCCCGCAGTGCCAGTGGCACTGGGAATTGAAGCTGGCTGGGTCCCTCCGGGTCTAATTATAAGCGACTTGCGGCATTCAACGGATCCTGTAGTAGTAGACGAGCCAACGTTCCCAGCGCTAAATCTCCATTTTCAGGGACTTGTCACACTCGAACGAGTCCTCGGTGACCTCGACTGCTACGCTGTCAGCACGACATACTGAATTGTCGGAAATACAAAATTATCTTGACTGAAATATCTGGTCTTTGAATCACTGACCCCCGATTCAACCAACATCACTGTGCTTAACGTATTCCGGGGCACCGTGTGCCTACTCCTACTTGTGACTCTAGTGCCCAGGGGTACTAAATTCAACTCAGGCCCCAACGCACCGCGACGCACTAGTCACCTGAAGACATCTGGAAGCTGACTTCCTTCAGAGTGACCACGATGCCATTACGATTCATTCGCTCTAAAGTTGCGGGCGTAAGTCCTCTTCAAGTCGCCATTTCCACGACAGCCTTAGCCAAGGACCTTCTCTCGACCCTTCAGTTCCCACCTGCTGTTGGGGCCGTTTCAGTCGTGCTTCTTATATTGGAAACTATCCAGGTCGGCATGACGCTAAGTGCCATGATACCTTTGGAAGCGCATCTTACAATCTTTTTCAAATGTGATGTAGAATATACAGGCAAATAAAGCTAGCTGTATTGTCTTGGCTCGGCGCGCGACACAGATACTGGTTGATATAGGACATCAAATGAGAGGAAAATAGGATTCTGCGCCTGAGTGTCTGGTGCAGAACCTGCAAAAGCTCAAAGGGTAGGTTACATTTTCTCACTCTAGATATGTACTTCCGTTACTGAGACACGACATGGTGCCGCACGTGTGCGACCTTAGGACCTTGATGCACATCCACGAATTCATGAAGAGGCTTGCAGACTCAAAATGGAGCGACCGGTTTCTCCGAAAACATGTAATCGATGATGCGCTGGCCGAGTACACTAGGTTGCTGGACGATGCTGCTCAATCATTTCAGGTGGGACATGTCTTATTCGGGCATTGGTCTTGTGTTGATCGCTACCACTCAGCTAGCTACACTTATCGATTTGCATTATACCGTCGGAGCGCTATCACGAAAGAATAGGGAAAATAACGCGATTGAAGCGGCAGCACAGCCCGACCTCGAAGTCCCGCCGCCATACAGGAAAAACAGAACGCTGGTTCTGGGAACGCAAGAATCTGAGATCGCAGAACAAAATCTGAGCAGGGTCGTCGACCTACCTGACTCGCTCACTGCATCAACGTCGAACTTGTCGGTTTCTTTGCAGTCCGAGGAACCAAATGCAATTGCAGAGATTGCCACAGATGGTATTAGAGACTTGTTGAATGATCACTATTTGCCTGAACAATTGTCCTCCTTGACATTGGATAATGATCATGGGGTATCATTCAAATGTTTTTGGGTGTTATCCCATCTCACTTTTTTTGTCAGTTCCGGAGGTACCATCAGTCCGAAGTAATCCTGCGGGGTAGGTCATGTCTAAAGGGAGGCTGGTGGGCTGGAGGGATGGAAGTACAAGTTCAAGGACAGCCTGCACTCATCAAAAGATATGACGATCCAAAGGCGGAAGCATCCAGGGTAAGCAATTATTTTTCACACAAGTGCGATCTAGTTCGTAAACGCTTTCTAGAAATGGTTGAGAGACGTCAAAATGCTTCAAAACTTGTAGTGAGTGCCAAATCTCGTCAGGAATCTCGAGGGCTCAAGTTGACGAGTACAGCCATCCGAATCTGCCGCAGATGGTTGGATTTTCGGACGAAGAAACGCCGACTCCATTTATACTTCTGTCAAACGGTGAATGCGCTGCGCGCGGTTCCAATGTTCCAAATAGCGCTGACGGTCAGGTTAGTGAAGACTCAAACACCTGAGGCAGTTGTGCAACAGGCGCTCCGAACGGCGAGCCTAGCAACATGCATGGAGCTCATGCTTCGGTTTGTGAGCGGGGTTTTCGTTATATAAGCACGCATCACTCACCCTTTACGCAAGTATCGTGATCTTGCTGTACGATGCATTGCACAACTGCATTCTACCTTCTTACTTGGCAGATCATTAGGATACAGCAATGTATGTCCAAAGGCAGCTGAATCTCACCGACTGCCAAGTGCAAGACTTTTTGGAGGTAATCGATATCATTTTACCTTGTACACTACGAGAGTTAGCTTTACAGGCTGCCGGATACCGCGTAGATTCCCAAAAGACTATTGTCGTGGGCTTGCCACCACCGCGGGAGGGGAAGTGGTACAGTGAGCGAAACTATGGGTTAGCACACACGCTGCTCGATACATGTCTGAAGGTACGTGCTTGCGTGTACCTTGAGCTGAGATTTATCCCTTGCTAGATGTTACCAAACCAAGGAAGAATCACCCATTCGTATGATCAATGCGATAAAGAGAGTGTGTCTAATCATAATTGTTCCATTCGTCGCTGACCCGACCTAGTTACGGAGGATATGCAAAAGAAGATCAATCATCTCGTGACTCTTGCACGCTCGCTCCTGCCCAGTGGTAGCCAACAACCCCTCCTGCCACCAAAAATTCAAGGGCTCATCGAGGATAACGACGTCGACGCACCTTCCTTGACGCTGCGCCAAGTCCGCGATCTGACATTTCGCACAGGGGCCCACGAGCATTCATGGTATGAACGTAACGTGCCTGCGTGCAAGTTTTCCGTAGGCGACCTGGGGTATGTTCCTCGCGGAAAAGACTGGAACTCGTTCGTTCGCTTGAGGAATGTCGTCGAAGACAACGCAGGAGCGCTCAAGCTGTGTTTCAAGGCAACTGGAGAACACTGGTGTTGGGAAAACGTGCCAGTGCAGCGACAGCCGCTCCAAGCATTTGAACTGCCGATGAATGTATCAGGGTACACACTTCATGCTGAGTGTCTGGACGATGTGTACTGACCTTGACTTTAGGTGGTCAGTCCCTGTACCCCCACACAAACAGATCGACGTTGTTGTAGTCCACGAGGCATCTGCTGCCTGCGTCAGGGACGCTTGGCGATACCTACTTGAGCACGGGAAGAATGTCGCTCAAGATGTAGGAATCAAGCCCGAAGATATCATCCTTGGTACGACCTCGTGACATCGCCCTACCGTCCAGATTTTGCTCACCCATGCTAGTGACACATGCCGGGACACATCAAGATTTCTACGTCAAAGACTTCCGACCTCGGCCATTTGGGACGCACCAAACCATGGGAGACCCCCGATTTGCTGTCAACCCGTTCCACCGGCCGCAAACGCACGGGATGCATCGCCAGCCTCTGGAGTTCGGCTTCCCTGGTCAGCCGCACTTCAGCCAACCCACGTTGCCGTCGATCGTGTATCTCTTCACGTCACTATCGCCGTCGCACGAACCTTATTGGTCGTCCTCTCCGATGTGCGCCGTGCTGGGAAGTGAACATCCTCCGCTAGATCGGCACTTCACGTGCAAGATCGGACGGTGAGTGCGATGCTATATGCGACTCGAAGTTGATTCTCCCGCGCGTGCTCATCGAGTGGTGCCGGTAGCAAAACAGGGTTTTTGAACTACGTGCAACTGCATGTGGAAGACTTTGAAGGCCAGTAGTATGAATGGAGGAGTTGGTTTGCAGAGCACGTAGGTATATCATGTATAGAAGATACCCTTCACCGCGATGGGGCGACGAACGTCGCGGCACACGGGATGTGCTCTAGGACCGGCGAAATGGAATCGGTCTGGTCGGCTAATAGATTTCGAGGCAAAACAGAAGAGATGATCACCAATTCTCCCACGACCAGAGCCGTGGCCTGTGGTCGCCGACGCTGACTTCGGTAACTGGTTGGTAAGAAAAACGATGACCGTCCGCCAGGGTTGGCTCAACTCCTGACTATGGGAATAACAAAATTGGCGGAGACGAGGGGTCTAGAGTCCAGTAGCTAAGTTCTGGACTTGGGTGTCGGATTCTGTTTCCAGCCCAACATGGAGAATCGAAGAGTCAGGCCTAAGCCCGTTCTAGACTCGGCGCGGGTTCAATGCCAGGAACCCTCTAAACCGCGCACGCCGCACGGCACTTGTTATGTAGTACACCGCTCGTCTTCGCGACGGTGACTCGGGCGCACGTTCCTTCGTTTAAGGGTCAACAGCGTTGGACCAGAATCAGAATCTAGATTGCTGTTCTAAACGTGCTAATCGCATGATGCTGGTGGCGCGGATCGACGATCACGGAGCCGACCTACTGTGCTTCTACGTTGACCTTGGCGTCCTCCCCCTCCCTGTCGAATGTGCCGATGGGAGAGTTGTCACCGAGGAGATGAGTTGGAGCTGCATCATCGGCAAGAATAGGCTTCTGCACGAACGTCTCCCGCGCGGGAAACAGAAGAGAGGTGACATAGTAAACCGTGGATGCGACAACAAACTTGCGATCGAGGCTCAGCGTACAAACAAAGTATGGTATATGTTGAGAACTCACCCCGTAGATCCAGGCTACGTCAAAAAGGTGAATTGCATCGCCTACGTTGGTGGCTGGATTGATCGAATTCACAAGACCCGGAAAGGTAGGTCCCACGGTCACAATCATGGCTAGAACGGCTCTCCAGTTCTTTGGGACGTCAGTCGTGACAACGTAAGAAAGGAAACCAGACGACTCACGAATCCTTTGATGTAGCGGTATCGGCCGTTTGGATCGTACATAGCGGGAACGTCCACCTTTCCTTTATGAACTAACCAATACTATAAAGGAGACGATCGGGTGACTGGCAATCAATTCCATATGGGTTCTCACGTCTGTAATCATGATCCCTGCGAATGGTCCCAAAAAGATAGTGTATCCGCTCATGAAGTTCAAGAAGCCCTGAGCACTGGGATCATAGCGCGAGTGTGGGTTTGAGTCTGGTGTCCAGAAAGGCTTCTCGAGCGTTGCGGACTTACTTGGCCAGAATTCTCCAGGGAACAAAGGCCCAACCACCAATCAGAGCACAGATGATTTGACCACGTCTGATATTTATATACTATTCATCTTGTCAGCATCCTTGAAGTAGACTGTCCGGTTAGTTTACCTTTGGGAACAAAGCTGACATGTCATTTCCGGCACCGAAGGTGTTGGCACTAATATTTGAACCAATAGTCGCAAGGCAAAAGGAAAGGGCAGTAAAGAAAGCAGCAGCACGATTATCCCATTTGTCGATAAGAAGCAAAGGATCCCAGAGTACTTCTCCGTAAAGCTGGATTCCAGCACTGGTGACCGCGATGCCAGCGAAACTACAGAGTATGAATGCCATGGGTATAATCAACGGTTGGACGAATTGACTACAACAAAACTTGTCAGTGTTGCATCGTATACCTTATGAAGGCCACTTACGCTTTCTCGTCTTTCGCATACCGCTGGAATGCCAATGAGCTATGTGTGACGGGAAGAAAGGAAGACCCTCACAGTAAAATCAGGTATGTTCACGGACAGAGTAGCATATGTGCCAAGTGCACTGTTCAATGCGCTCAACCAGGCCCAAGTGAACTGTGACCCGACTATCGTTGCATGCTTGGTGAAGAGACCACTGGATGGCGGCACCCGAACGAACGCCCAGATCACCATGGCTAGCCATGTTATCGGAACTATCACGCTCTTGACAAAAAACAGCCATCTCAGCTTCTGTGGTGAGAGTAGCATGAAAGGGAACTGGGCGACCCAGTAGATGAAGTAGCACAAAAGACCCGAACTAGTGATGCCGGCACGAAGGGGGAGATGGTTTGGCATCCTTGCGATCGACGGCCATATGGCCTTGATCATCTTGGTTCGACGTCAAGAATGATATGGCACGAAGACGATCCAAGATTTTACCTGATAAACGCACTGCGATCCGTTGTACGACTTGCGGTTTGATCGTTGGCTGGGCGATATGATGATGTAACAGAAGGCTTACCTGGATACCAAACCAAAACATAGCCAAGATGATACGGCTGAAAACGGTGAAGTAGCTGAACCAAAAGCCGAACGAAGATCGGTTCAATATGGGAAATGCGACATGGAGGCGAGCACCGATGGTTCCGTTGAGCACCATGACCACGGAAATGATGCAATAGCCGACAGCAATGCACGAGAGGGCTTGACGCCTTTGATAAGTTCAATCCTTGCGCGCCGCGTGAGCGAAAAGGGATGCGCACCAAGACAGACCGACCGCGAGCATGGAGCCTGCAGTCTCCCATACAGGTATCGTAGCAGCATCCGATAGCCAATAGGTAATCTAAGTCGGTGGAATCATGATGACAAGTATGGACGGCCAGTTGGAGACTGACGCACATAACTCCAAGTACTGGCGTGGGGTGTAAAAAAAAAGAAGTCGAGCACGAAACAGAGTGCGGTACTCACGTCCATGTTCTGAGGTGGTGCGGAACTGGATCCAAGTCCCTGTTGCTCCAGCCGTTTTCAGCAAAAGTGGACTTGTCGGGCTCGAGGGCCCAACGAGAGGGCCGGAAGCGAGCAAGAGCCATCTGAGAGCCATCTCGGCAGGTCAGTCATTAATAAATAGCCATCGGTTAGATCGAGGCGTGTGGTCACGTGCTGTCTCGCCTGACCCGGGCCAACTTGTGACGATCACTCTTCAGGCAGCTGTCCATCGCAGCCCGCCCGCCCGCTCGTTTGCACCGTCCGTGGACACGAAAAATGGCAGATGCATTCGATGTAATTCCTTTCGAGGTGTGTACCTCCACCTCGGGGCATCCAGTGCGTGCATATCACACCTTCGTCCAGGACATTAGGGGGGACTGGAAGAAACTGGGGTCTGGTTCCTTTGGAAACGTCTACAAAGGTTGGTTCGCGTCTCGCGTTCTCTCTTTGATGCTCACAGATACCACAGGCTCGTACCTTGGGATCGAGGTGGCTATCAAGGAGGTACTTCCCTCGAGCAGCTACGACGTTGCCAAGTATTTCGAGCGGGAGTGGCGGCTCATGAAGTAGCTATTCTCCTCGCCGTCCTTGTCAATTACTCACCTCCATTCAAGGGAGGCTCGTCATCCGAATGTCGTCTTATACCTAGGACTGTCAAGGGCACCACCCCCCGACGGTCGAATGTTCATTATTTCAGAATATATCGAGAACGGTCATGTGAATATAGCACTTAAATATGTTGTACTAACGTCTACTCCAGGAAATCTTCGCCAATATATTTTCGACAAGAACAAGCCCTTTCCCTGGCGTCTTCGCATGTCCTTTGCGACCGACATCGCTCGCGCCTTGGCGTATCTCCACGCACGCAAATGCATACATCGTGATTTGAAAGGCGAAAACTTGCTTGTCACCACAAACGGCCGTCTCAAGATCACCGACTTTGGTTTCGCCCGCATTGCCGCTCGAAATGAGGAAGAAAGCAAGAGACTCACCTTCTGCGGCACGGACTCGTACATGTCTCCTGAAATTTTGCTAGGCCATGAATTCGACCTTCCGACGGATATATTCTCCCTTGGCATAATATTCTGCGAAATTGCATCTCGACGGCTCGCGGATGACCATCACTTCAAACGCACCGGTCCCACATTCGGGATCGATACGGACGAGGTACACAGACTCGCAAACCAAGGATGCCCACCTGTTTTCCTCTCTCTTTGCCTAGACTGCCTAGCTGAGGATCCGGCTGCACGCCCCACTACACGTCATATTCTCGAGCGCCTGCAGGACATCGAAGCAGAGGTCCTCGCTCGCCCAGAAACAGAAGATCTTCACCTTGGAAGCGTCAAGTTCATGACGGGCGGAAAGCGCCCTGCGGCCCCTCGCATTCCAAGTTTTGGCGTTGGAATCGGGAAAGACATCAGACACTCGACTCCAGGGGTGGCAGAGGACATCATGGCGGCTCTGTCCAGTGGAGAAGAAGACAGCGACGAAGAGCTCGTGAATGCTGCGGAAGACCTCAACATGGGTATGCACCTCAACAGTAATTGGAGTAATGGTGATGCCGCCAACGGTAGGTAATTTAACCTGTGCTGCAAATTCATGCTTCATGCACCCCTCCCAGGCAACAGCGAGAATAGTACTTCTCCCCTTCTCAACACCACCTCAAGCACGTACTCGGACTACAGCATAACCGCTGTTCGCGGACATGCGGGCAACGCCACTGAAACCGTTCCACCATCCTTATCTTCAATTCTCACGATCCGACCCTGCCCAGATCCGAATGCTACCTCAGACCCCATCACTCCAGGGGCGACTTCTTCCACAGATGACAGCATGACGCCGACCAGCTTAGATTCTATGCTTTCAGTGCGGACATATCGCACCGCTCAATCATCCGTCCCATCCACAACTGGAGCAACCAAAGGACATTCTTCCATTCGGTCCGTTTCCATGTTACATCGATTTTCATTGATAAAGCCAGGCGCAAAACGTTCCGGGTCAAATTCACTTGCTAAACATCTTGACGGAGGCTGGAATCCACTCGAACTATTCTTCTCGAGTGGCCTTCTTGTCCAGAAGTGTGACATTTGCTCCAAGAGGATCGGATGGAAGCCTGTCCTGGAATGTGACGACTGCGGACTTCGGTGGGTGGATTTGATGCGCTCAGAAGCAGGAGGACCATATCTGACGATGTGGTTGGTGCCCCCACTGTTTCTTATATCTCTCACGGATAGAGCACACGTCAAATGTGGGGAAGTAGCTCCTCGGGATTGCGGCGTCCGTTCTATTCGACCTGCAGAGCAGCACGGGCATGTCGGGCACAGTCCCCAAACCCCATCGCCGCTATTAAAGGGACGACAAAATCATAACCCAAAGCGACACTCGGTACCCGCCGCTGCCACTCGATGAATGCCGTCATAGGCAGCGATGAGCACGCAAGCAGGGTTCCTCGGGTGTGTCAGGTTTTTTTTCTCTTTCGGGTCAAGTTACGTTCTTGAATTTTTCGTTTAGTTTCCCCGATCCTTCATACCCTCTTACAATGGACCCTAATCATCCCCTGTTCACTCGATGTCGTAATGTTTAATTCAATTCAATATTCTCGTTTTACTGCTCGATGATGGAAAATGCAATGCTTGTTTCAGAAGGTGGTTGCAAGGAACGTAGAGCAATTTGCAATCTTGGATCTTGGATCTGGCAAGAGACACCGCGGGGAAGGGTTTCGAACGGGCCGGCTTACTTGCCGTTCGTATCGCAACGTCTGCGACACGATTAGCATAACCTGAAACACTATCACTTACGTGGTGCGCTCGGAACTTCTTATGATTCTAGACGCATAATTTTTCACGCATGGTACAAAGTTGAGACTAGAACAGGGGTCGTTTACTGATCATCACGTTTCCGCCGCCACCGTTCGTATATAACGGAAGCCGTCGGGGGCATGAGTTCAACAGAGATGGGTGTCTCACTGAGTGTTTTCCTCCTCACCCCGGCGATCGTCTTTGGCTGCGTGATTTGTTACCGCCGGGTGCCGCGATCAAGAAGCGGTCTTCCCTTGCCCCCGGGTCCAAAACCCCTCCCACTTATCGGCAACGTTCTTGACATCGATTCGGAACAACCATGGCTCACATATGGTGCATGGCAAAAAAAATATGGTGTGCAGCTCTCATGACTACTCTGTGACCGGCGCTCAGCTCCTAATGGACAGGCCCCATCGTGTATTGTCGGCTACTCGGCCAAAACGTCGTCATCATAAACTCGGGCAAGGTCGCGAAACAGCTGCTCGACCAACGATCGTCCACATATTCTGGACGTCCGGCAACTTGCGTCACCAAACTGTAAGTTTGAGCGCCAAACGCTCAATGCACTCACCGACGTGGGAATTCGCTCGCCATCGACAGGTTTGGAATCGACTTTTCCACAGCGTTCTTGCCCTACGGTGCAGAATGGCGGAGTCACCGAAGAATGTTCCACCAGGCGTTGAAGTTGGAGACCGTCGAATTGTACCAGAACCTCTTCCGATCCAGGGCAGTGAAGCTAGTCCGGAGCCTACTCGATGCACCAGACGATTTCGAGAATCATATTCGATTGTAGGTCGTCGTTCCTTTCCATACGCATACTTGGCGCTGACGCCATCTAGCTACATTATATCCATCACTATGACATTTACCTATGGATATGAGATGGATTCTTTGGACTCACCGCTCGTGAAATCACTCGCAGAATTTCTCAAACTGCTGAATGACGGGCTGCCCCCCGAACGAAACGCAATGCTCACGACCTTTCCTTTTCGTACGTAGCTTTCCTCATGAATGTTTGTAGAGTCGCAAACGCGTGGTAAGCTGAAGCGTGATGGTTCAGTGGCGAATATCCCGCCTTGGTTTCCCGGGGCAACCTTCAAGAGGGATGCACTAAGATCTCAAGAACTATCAATGAGATCCTTGGACAGCCCGTTCGAATACGTGAGGAAGAACATGGTGCGGACGATGGATTCCCATGCCACTAGTACTACCGAATGACTTCGCGACCCAGGAAAGCGGTTCGTTCGCGAAATCCATGGTTTCTGATTTGCTAGAGAAGCTGGATGGGACGGAAGAACGAGCGTTGCAGGAAAAAGCGATCAAGGAATGTGCCGCGACAGTTTACATCGGTTAGTACGTTTTCCTGCGCCCTGGAGAGTTTGCCGGCTAATCTACGATTCTTTTCCATTTGATCGTAGCGGGGTATGATGCGGTAAGCTGTGCTTCTCGGGCGGTTTCCTATTTTATAGGCTGAGGGTACAATGACAGACTACGGCTACTTTGTCGGCATTCCTGATGGCAATGATATTGTACCCCGGCGCTCAACGTCGTGCACAAGCCGAGATCGATTCGGTGTTGACTCAGAACGTTTTCCCGGATTTTAGTCATCGGAAATCATTACCTTATGTCGAGGCCCTTTTACGAGAAACGATGAGGTGGCATACTGTTGCACCATTAGGTACGTTATAGACTAGAACTATTTTGGAAGTGCTGACCGCGTGGACGATCATGCAGCGTTGCCTCGCATGACTTGTCGTAATGACGTTTTTGAGGGGTATTTCATTCCAGAAGGTGTGCAGCATGACTCGATCGATGATGACTTATCTGGATACATCACAGGCACGATGATCTTGCCCAACGTCTGGTTAGTGGTGGTCTCGCTCATTTCCTGGGATGGCGCTGACAAAGTTTGCTTTTCTGTAGGCAGATTTATCACGACGAGACCGAGTACCCCGATCCATACGACTTTAATCCAGAACGGTACCTGAGTAGAGATGGGGCTGTCATAGACAGCGACCCGCTCATTTCACGCGTGGCCTTTGGGTTCGGACGGAGACACTGCCCGGGGAAGTGGGTAGCGGATTCTATACTGTGGATCGGGATTGTGAGTATCCTCGCGGTGTTTCGTATCGACAAGGGAAAAGATGGGACGGGAAGAGAGATAGAGGTTGAGCCCAAATTCACG
>JBBPKI010000974.1:0-15878 GCA_038089155.1 Nevesoporus exiguus
GATAACTAGCTCACCTCAGTCGTCGTGCGGTGCAACGGACTGAGGTGTCTACATACGATATGTAGGTCTTATATACTGTACGGAATATGAAGTAAACCATAAGGTTGCGAGTAGAACGCCTGTTAAGCTCAGGGAAGATCAGGTAAAGTACTACGCGTGAGGGTGCTGCCAAATGGTTATGGCGTATGCGCGCCGCTTGCGCACCGGTGACTAGTCGGGCCGGACGAGATCGGGTGGCAGCGCGCTTGCTAATTCCAACACCAAGACCAAGATGGCAACCAAGACTGCGCCATCTACACTGCAGAGCTAAGTTTGTCTGGTGCGCGCCGAAAAGCAAAACACCGGGTTGAAAACGTGGGATGAACCAGCATGGAACGATCACTTCGCAGGCTTCCTCTTCGAACGCACCTGTCCAAGAAGATGGAGCGTGGAGCAACATGGTGATCAATAGCATTTATAGAAAAGCCACACTAAGGGAGTGTTGCAGACGGAAAGAGTCTTGGACTAGGGACCAACTGGAAGCCCACCGTGGCTAATGGTGGGAACACTAAGAGATCGGGCGGAACAGAACAGGACCACGATCTCTATGGGCGACTACTCTACATCTATGCGGTGCGGCGAGATATATAGTGTAGTGCACGTGATGTGTATGCCAATGGGCTTACACCAACACCCAAATTGGAAAGCGGAGCGACTGGAGGTTCATATCTCTGATCGAGGACTGATCTAAATCGTGCCATCGTCTTCGCTGTTGTGATCAGATATTCGCTGGGTTTGGAAAAAAAAAAGAGATGTTTTCCTTGCCACGTCATAACTGGGGATCCAACGTGAATATTTTTTCCGCAGGTCTAAAAAAAGTCGTTTGTGCCATCGAACTCATCACCTCCTTCGATTCTTCCCAGGTTTCCCTCCCTAGCACAAGCAGAGAATGTGGTCTGTTTGGAATCGTCGAGGCAGCCGATTTCGGTTTGAAATCTGTATTGGCATTTGGCTTGCCCATCTCAGTTCTGAAGGCAAATGCTGGATAGAACTGAAGTTGGCAGGCCGAGTGGTTGCCTCTTTGTCCAGGGCTCCCTGAGCATTCATCCAAGTTTCTAATACATACTTTTACCTGGCAGTGTAGTGACTCGGCGTCGCAAGCTTCCTCACTGGCAAAATGCTGACAGCATTGCAAACATGTCTTATATTGCTCCATGGTAAACTGGATTTTATAAGCCAGCCAAAGCATTCTGTGTAATTTGACGTATCTCTAACCTGGGTCATTCTTGAACATGGTCGCTGTCCGGACTTACATTTCACTTCTCGGAGCCTCGGAAAATTCCGAATCTATTTAAGCTAACTCAGTTGGTTGCATTTACTCTCTTCGTCCTTTTCACTCCATAGTGTGACTAACAAGTATTGGAAAGCTGTCCCATAAGCTCAAACGCTGTCACAATCAATGTATTCCTCGTCTCCTCACCACTCAGATCTCCGAATCAGGGGTCTCTCTCCTTTTGCGGTTGTTGACGTAAGCAGCCTTCGGACTCAATTGTCTCAGGAAGAAGCACAGACGATCAGCAACAAAGTTGGTCTTCCCCCCCTCCTCCGTCGAAGCACCGACTCTGGTCATCAAGAGAGCATGGCATCATGAAACGAACATGAGCGGTAGACTTTTATCCTGAGCCACTCCGTTCCAATTTAGGTAACTTTAGAAACATGTCCCGACGCAATCAACGAAATTCGCGATTGTTTCTAACCGAGTGGCTCAATCCCCTACGCGAGTGGCACCCCCTGAAGATTGGTCCACTCAATGTGATTGCTTGTCCTAACAGGGTAACTTTCGCTGTGGCTATGAAAAGTTGCTCCGACGCAATCAACTCTCCCATGGTCAAGATGTGGACTTTCAATGGTATAAAATGACGCGTGGAGAGGATGTGTCAAATCATCCCATCAACCCTGTTCATTCCCCTCAGCGTTCCCCCCGCCACACCCATTCTCTCCTCGATTGGCCTGACTAACACGACGTTATGGCAAAGCCTACTGACTCTGTACGTTCTTAGTCGGCATTGCACATGCGTGTCACTCACCTATCCGATCCAGGCATTTGCGGTCCACTGTCCCAAGTGCGGCAAGGGCATCAAGAATAAGGGAGATTTATCTCGCCATATGGTCCTACATTCAGAGGACAAGGAAAGTCGGTACGCCAAGCTTCAATATACTTTCATGACAAGGCACTGACAGGCCCCCACAGAATGTACCGTTGTGATTACCCCGGGTGCAACTGTGCAATGCTTCAGAGATCGAATCTGATAACACACAAGAATACCCAGTGGGTGTGCCATGGACAGATGGATGAATGTTTTGCTCATGCTTCTCGCAGCTATCGCGACAGGAAATACATCTGTACAGAACCAGGTTGCACGAAGGCTTTCATGTCCTCCTCAACCCTTAGCCGACATCGCAGGAATATTCACGGCTCTCGTCGAAGAGAAGAACCAAAGACTGATCCTCCAGTGAACAGTGCAGAGGCTTCATGTCGAAAACGAAGGAATCCGCATAACCCGGTCCTGGAACACGCGTCCTCTCCGTCTGATTCGTCAATAAACACAAACCTAGAGCAGGGGAGCAACAGTATCTCCACTGGGCAGATCACGAAACGCGCACGGCTCAGCAACGACAATGATATCAAGAGCGAGAGGAATGCAGTCGGCTCTGCCACGAATTCTGGACTGTTGACCACATCGGAGGCATCCGTCGTCGAACACCCGCCTCTGCTGTGGCCCAGTCCGGAGCGCACCTCCACCTTTGAAACGGAAGCTTTGCAAGTCGACGAAACTGACGCGGGCAAGGTGGCATTCAAGGAGCTCTATGCGCCGTTCGACGACTCCCAGACTACGCCCGCATACAGTGGGGCAACTCTCCCCATGCCCACGGTTGAGTACAGTGCCGATACTGCCACCCCTGCCTCCCTCTCCCAAGGGACCCACAACAACAGCAATTCACCCGTATTTGCGTCCACCTCTTCACCCATGGTTCCGTATACTGTTCACAACGCCTTCACACCCTCCCCTGCAACTGTCTCTCCTGGGTTGTACAGCGGCCCATCCACACCCCCATCTCTCTCCCTGCCTGTGGCTTCATCCACGTGGAACAATGCATTCATGCAGACTCCCGTGTCCCTGCCTTCCGGGTCGTACAGAAACTCGAGCAACTCGTCCACACCGACATCTTTCTCGCCTGTAGTCTCCTACGCGGTTGATAGTCAATTTGTACCCGGTCCTGCAGGTGTCTCCCCTGGGTTGTACAGAAACTCACTCTCACCTGCGAGACTCTCCTCTCCCCCGATTTCGTATCCGGTCACTGGAGGTGCCATACCTTCACAGGCACCCTTCCTCCCTGGATCGTACAGAGTCCACTACCCTGTCAACGGTTCTACTTTACCACCATCTGTGTCTTGGACTCTCCCAGCGCATGGGCCCCAGTACGGCGCCATCAACACCCAGTCAGCTTACCACCATAGCGGATACGGCTGCGGTGTGGAAACAGCGTCCTTTGGAACCCAGTTCAACCCCCCACATCCCACTCCCTTCACCCCAACAGACATTGGTGCGAGCATGGGCATGGGTGTCTACTCCGGGCCACAGACTCAGGCCGTCTGCCCTAGGGCTTTCATCGACGTTCCGCAGAATTATTACGATCCGGCATACTACAACCAGAACTGCTCCTACACGACCGCCGGTGCCACCCAGGCTTGCCATCAATCATCGACGAGTAACAGTATGGAACAGTCTCGGATCGTCTACCCCGGGACCGTTCTCAACGTTGACCAGAGTCACTCGCACACAACCTCCGGCACTTACGGAGGCGTACAGGCGAGCGGCGGGCTTGTGATGCATGGACTCTCTTTGTGACAGCCCTCAATTGCACATCTCTTCTTTACCTATTTTTCCAATTTCGTTAGAGTTATTCATCGATGTCACGCATTTGTACTGATACCAATCTCACGTTTTACATTTTTACAATTAGGTATGTATACTTATCTTGTATCCTTTCTCGCATCGTACTTTATTGAGTATTCCTCGCCGTATATCACATATATCGGCCCAATCAAATCTAATTCGATAAGAAATGGTGTTTCAATGAGGCCAGGCAGACAGCTGTGGGAGAACAGCCCGCCGTTATACCCGTACCATTGTCTACGTTACTACATATTACATTTCCTTTTTCGGACACCGCGTCGCGCACCGCGCTCCCGTTCGTCTTTCCTCCAGTCTCTTACTTACTCGACTGGAGTCCTTACAGTCCTTATACTAGGTCGGCACATTCCAACAACAATTGGTATCCATTCTGCTTGTATTCGGCGTTATGTGTGTTATGGTCCCCGATTTGATTTGTACTCGCTCGCTGCCCTTGTGGATGTCGACGAGCTCATCTATTTACGCAGTGCGGTGCGCCGGAGACGCAGAGCCTTACTATACAACTACTGGGTGTTCAGAGTGAGGTAGGTCGCTGTACTTGGAGCCCGGAGCTTGAAGCCCGTTATCATCAGCGTATCTCGAGTCGATTATCGGTTGACCCCGCGGAGCGATGGTGACACTGGAGTTCTCGAAGGCGGTTAGATGGCACTACTGAGCTTGTGTAACATCCCGGCACACCTGCCGCTCCGTTGGCACACTACCATCATATATATAGTGTGGATGCATCTCGTAGACGGTAGTCGCACCTTGTACCCGTACCCCATAGTCCCTATAGAGGGTGGTCCCGTTTTGTCGTCCCCTCCTCTCAGTGTCTCTCGCCGTAGGCCACGGCGGGTGTTCCAGCTTGACTCATCACAGCGCTGGATTCGAACTCCGACCATACTAAGCAGACTGTGGCGGGTTCGGACAAGAATCAGTTTGAGCGTGGGCGACGATGATAGCATAGCACAGAGAAAGTCTAGATCAGGAACGAGAAGTGCCCAACTTGACCTGTCGAACAGTATGGTCAGGCAACGTATCTGATAAACCTTTGGCAGCTGATCCCCTACAAATAGACAATCACGTGATGTTATCTCACGCTCTTAGTTGGGCAGATTGGTCGTGCACAGGAGCCGCGAGCCAGCAAGCAAGCCGAGAAGCCTCCAAAGGGGTAGGCTTTCGAGACCCACCCAAGGCACCCAAGGGACAAGGAATACGCGTGCCAACCAGTGAACAAAAACCTTGATTATCACCAACATTACCAAACTATTACAGTAGAATATCATAAGCCTCAGCGTTAATGTAGAGGTATGTCGGTAGTATCACATTGTAGGTCTGATGTCCGTGAGGTGGCAGCGCAGCGCTCGGGAAGTTGCCTGTTATGGTAGGCCGCGGCTCAGCTATGGTGCGCTCCCGCTGCAGGCGCTCGACTTCAATCGACTCTAGAGCCTTCGCCCTCCCATTTCACGCGCTGGGGTTGCTTCCCCACATTCTATGGTCCATGCTCAACGTACCAGGTCACTCCAACTCGCCAGATATCGCCTCGATGTAGCCGCATTAGTCGATGAGTGGATCTGGGGTGACTGACCTCTCTAGGCCGTGATTTCATCCATCCTCGATGACGCGGTGGGCCACCATACCCTGCGGGCGACCGTGATGATAAGGAGGTTGTGTAGGTACGCTTTCATCTTGCAATTGTACCGTTCTGTGAGATTAGCAAGCGCGCGCGCAGCCGCGAGTGCCGAGCAATCACCGGTGCGCAAGCGGCGTGCATGCTCCACGACCGTCGGATAACCACCCTCCATTTGACGAGTACTTAGTGCCTCGCGTGTGGTATGCTTTCTTTCTTTTTCTGTGCTTGTTGGCCGCTTTACTCGCAACCTTGTATGTTTCCCCTTTTACTTTAGTACATTCCGTATGGTATAGTCTATCTCTCGATAGACGCCGCGCCCCCTTTCTCCCGCACCTCTATTTTTTCACGTTCATGCTGACACGCCTTCTCAGCTAGTGTCCGCGTTTCGAGTCGTTTCGACTCACAGCGTGCGACACTCGTTACGCCACCAATTCCCCATTGTCTCCCATCGTATCCGATACCATTTACATTATTTTTGCGCTCAGAATTGCGCTCGACGGCTCTCTGGGCTCCTTGACTTCCTCCAATCGACATCCATGGCCTCTACCCCGATATAACGCGTTCGTTCCCAAGAGGTGCTTGGCTCTAACGTCCTTGGGACATTCCAGGGGAGTCTGGGGACTTCTCCGTACCACCGCCATGCCGGTCAGGTCGTGTAGCTCGTCCGGTGTCCTCTGAGGTGGGGCTTCCTCTACCCTTGACTCTACATGTTTCTGGACATGTTCTAACATGTCTGGCAGCTTCATCTGCTTGTCCCTGGCGTTACTGCCATGTCCTGACACTCTTGTTGCGTCCGCTTCATCTCTGGCAAGTCGGTTTTCAGAGCTCGCCAACTGCCTTCTCTCCCCCTCGGGCTCGATACTTGGGAGCTCGTTCTGCGTGTTCGCATCGTCACCTTGTGGTTCTTGTGGCTCTGTCACCCGGTGTGTTCTTGTGCCGCTCGGGACACTGGCTCGGTCCACTCACAGCTAACAATTTCGGTGCGAGTCACCGCTGACACTGTTCGTTGTGCGATCACTGCCGCTATACAACCTCGTCGGCCATCCTGTCCACTTCCTGGGACCTCTGGTGGTCCCTCGACGTTGTCGAGGGCGTGACGAGGACAAAAAGACTTGCACATCGTATGAATAACGCTTCGTTCAGTCCTGGAGACCGTCGGATCGTCTTGCGTTTGTTACCGCCTCAACCAATATATCACTCGTTGGCATACCATGGTAGCACTACTTCGGATAATATACTACTCTTGCTTCAGCACCTGCCATTATGGCTCGTTCGCTTGTGACCCCGCACACAACCGTTTTCGATCCGAGCGAAAATCTCCCCCTGCGGACGGAACCGCTACGCACGCCCGCGTCAGGTGACGCGAAAGGTCGGATTGGTCGTGCAGGCCAAAAGATAAGAGGAGGCAATGGTGGGGAAACGAGTCGTCCCACGAAAGCCAACTTACTATGGCTTCACATCCTCCAGTCTGGCGAGGAATCAACTTCAAGGAGGCAGTGGTCAATCCTACCAACTTGAAGTGCTCGTCGCTGCCTCTATTTTCTCTTCGTAATCAATATGCGATTAACTTCCATCTGTCTGTCATCTCTTTGCTCTGCTTTGTTGTCGCAATATTATCTTGACTCCATATTACAGTGCTTGGCTTGGATTCTTTGTGGCTTTGTAAGTCCCTAGAGCCTTTGTAACCCGGCATGCATAACTCAATGTTCGCAGTCTGTCCTGGTTTGCGTTTTCTCCTCTTATTCCAGACGCCATCAAGCGGGACCTCAACTTAACGTCTGCACAAGTCGGTGAGTAATGGTTGGCGGTGGGCGGTCGCAAGTAATACTCATTATTCTACAGGAAACTCTAATGTGGTCTCACTGTGTGCTACGATTTTGGTTCGCGTAGTCGCTGGTCCCCTAATTGACAGTTCGTGTGGCTCGATATATGTTACGTACTATCTTTTCACCTTCATTGTAGGGTATGGTCCACGCAAGGTCATGGCAGGGTTGCTTGTCCTAGGCGCCATCCCTTCTGGCTTGGCTGGAACCGCGCACACTGCCTATGGGCTCTACTTTGTCCGTTTTTTCATTGGTATTCTCGGTGGAACTTTCGTCACCTGCCAAGCATGGACCACCGTATTCTTTGACAAAAATGTGGTGGGGACAGGTGATTTGTCTTCCATTATACTACTCTTGGCTAAGCGCTCTTTACAGCGAATGCTCTAGTGGCTGGTTGGGGCAACTCTGGCGGGGGAATCACATTTGTGGTGATGATTGCTCTGTACAACGGCTTGCTTTCTGCTGGGCTGGTGCCACATGTCGCGTGGCGTGCAGCATTTGTTATCCTCCCGGTGCCTTTGCTGCTCTCTGTTGGCGCAGCAATCTTGGTATTTGGGACGGACCATCCTGCTGGCAAATGGTGTGATAGACACAGTGCGGTCGCGCGCCCATTTGAAGGCCTAGTATCAGATTGCGTTCCTGGGGACAAGGCACATACCTCTCCTAGCGAAGGCCAAGACGACCCCGGGAAGGAAAGAGGCCTAGCAGACATCAATGTTGCCATCGCCCCGGTTCGAAATATAAGTGTGTCATTTTTCCTTGATAACAAACAGCTTATCGAGTTTAAGTTCTTTCCTAGACATGTTTTCCGAGCTAGATTACGCGGTCAACGATCCACTTTCGCTAGGGCTCGCCTTAAAGGTTGTCTCCACTCCTCTAACTTGGCTTCCCGCACTAGCATACCTCACAACGTTCGGCTACGAACTCGCGATCGAGGCTAACTTGGCGAATGTGCTTCTTTCACTCTTCAAGTTCGGCCAGACCAAGGCTGGATACGTTAGTGCCACAAAGCGATCTTTATTCTGATCCTGACATGTCATGTAGATCGCATCCATTTATGGATTCATGAACGTGGTTGTCCGCCCATTCGGCGAGCGCTTTTTTGTCTACCGTTATCTCCGTCATTGACTGTAAGAACAGGCGGATACCTCGGCGACTTAGTGTACAGAAGATGGGGAGTTCCGGGGAAAAAATACCTCATGATATTCCTGGGATTTGCACAGGGGCTATTATCGCTCGGTCTTGGCCTCTACATCGATCATCACACCAAACCCTCTCGTGAGCGGATGTCACGGTCGGCGGCTCCATTGTAAAATAGTGACCAGAAAATCTAGTGTCCGTGGTCATTGGAATGATTATCATCATTTCCATTGCAAACGAAGCTGCAAACGGTGTCAATTTCTCGCTGGTACCCCACTGCAACCCTTGTACGTACGCTCTCCGCTGTAGTCGGTTTTTGACTCACTGTTTAAAAGGTTCCAACGGTTTCATGGTGAGATCTACGATCATGTGTGCGAGTGATTCAATGTTCACTTCGTGAACTCAGAGCGGCATCGTAGGCGGCATGGGTGCCCTTGGAGGTGTGGTCTTTGCCCTCGTGTTCCGGTTTCAACCGGTCCCTATTGGTAAAGCTTTTTGGATCTCGGGTATTATTGCGATGGTGCGTTGGACGCGATTCGATCTTCAGGAACATGTGCTCACACGCGGCGTATTTAGGGCATCAACCTGGTTATATCCGTCGTTCGCGTCCCACGTTTGTGATGCACGGGCGATTATGATGATCCCACGTTACCCTGACTCGAAACCATCGTGTATGCTGTGTACGTCTTCAGCGCGCCTGCGCCTGCTGCGGTATAGATTATGTCACGTTTCTGTATGCGCTGTCACTCTTCGGTGATGAGCTGCTCGACACGTATCTCGTGCTGGGCGAGACTGATTATCATGATCGAAATTCGGTTTGAACATGTAGAGATGCCAACTCTGATAGCTCGACAGATCCTTGTTGGCGCAGACTTCTGCCAACGAGCAAAGGGTCCATCGAGTATTGATCGTTCCAAAGAGCGAGAGACGAGCAGGCCTAATGCAGCTTGGCTCTTTGGGTAGGATCTCTGCCTATCAGAAGTCTACCAAGCCTAGCATAGTACTAAGTGACGCCATCTCATGCCTTGTCTATTTTAGGGGCCAACGGAGCAAGAAACGGCATGATGAGCTGGCAGAAGCCTGCTCGTTCGCTCTCACCTCTCAATTCGACACGCTCTTCCAGACCCAGACGGATCCGATCTCTTTTTTGTTGGAAATGGGCACCTGACAAGCAAGCGCGTGCGCAGCCGCCAGCGCGAGCGAACTGCGCACGTACCATTGTTCCTATGCGGGATGGACCCATACGATACCTTTGTTATCTTTGTATCTGTCAGACTATTTCAATTAATAGCCTCATGCTCTATTCTTGCGAGCTCAGTACGTTCCATATATAAAGCTTTGTTCTCGTACATAGACACCTCAGTCCGTTGCACCGCACGACGACTGAGGTGAGCTAATGTTGTCTACATCTACCTACTCGAGCTTACCCCTATGTAGTCTCCCTCCCTCGACAGCCGTCGTGCTCCCTTCCTCCTCTGCCCATTCATTTCATTTTTCACGCACGCACACGGAGAAGAAGGTATATGAGATACGTACGAATGCCATTGATGGACACGCTGACATCGACATCTGCCGGATGAGCGGACATCGGTGACATCACCGGGCTATTAGGCATGACAGAATTGCATGGCTGTGTAGTAATCGCCAAATATGGAGTGTCTAATAGATTCGGAATGATGTAGTCTGAGTGACCACTAAGTGGTTACTCGATGATGTCATGGAGCTACTAGACCTGTCCTGAGCCCCTCGATGAAGGTGTCTTTGCACCACACAGTCAAGTCACTCAGCTTAACCTTTCCAATCATACACCAGTCTGTCCCTCAGTTTCCTTACAATCATCCCTTACTAACCATCTCGTTCTCCCTCTCTCTGTTCAGTGCTTTCTGCTGAAGTTGTCGAGGATTACATTCGCTTTGCTCAGAGATGCGAGCAGGACAAGAGCGACGCTTACATTGATGCTATCACCTCCGCATGGCCCTTATCCCCTCTGGACATTGGCAGTGATGCTGCCACTACTCCCTACACTCCTGATATCCACGCTGTCTCCAAGGCCGAGGCACTATCCTACTATGCGGGCCTTCCTTCTGAGCCAACATTGCTTTATCGCACAGGCAAAAAGTGGTTCCCACCTAGGGGACCCGAGGCTTATCGCCGTTTAAAGGAGCTACGTGAAGTGTTCAACCATCCGATTACGACAGCCTGGAACCATGACTTGGGATGGAAGGTCGTCAAGATTTTGGATGCTCACACAGTCAGTCAATAGGTATCCGTCATGTCATAGAATTTGTTAACTTGAATTTCTAGGTCCGCTTTACGACGATAGATGTTGTTCGTTTCAAGATGCAAAGGGTCTATGTAGACCCCGAGGATGAACATGATGCCGATCCAGAAATGGTAGTGGCCAAGAAACTGGCTGTTGGCCCTGTTACTATTTGGATTGGCGTATTCCCCGAGTCCACCACCGCCACGACTGCCCACCATGCTGCTCAGGATATCTTAGCCCTTCTCAAGGACTATCAGATCACTGACATTGACATTGACTTTCGCGAATCCTTCTACACTCGCAAGGCTGGTCCTCAGCTTCTCAAACCTGTTGGCTTCTGGGACCCACTCGCCGATGTTGTTAGTCCCCTCACTCCTACTGTGGGACTCCCCATCTCTACCAGGGCCAGCCCCGATGCTCAGGACAAGATGGCGGAGGGCACAATGGCCCTCTACCTCACTGAGGGCGGTTGCAGCAACAGACTGTTAGGCCTTTCCTGCCGTCACATCCTCATCAGGTCCAAGGAAGCCAATATCGATTATGTCCACCACCCCAGTAGGCGTCATAAGGACGTCATCCTGCTTGGCAAGAATTCCTTCACCAGCCTTGTTGATTCGATCAAAATCAGGATCGCAGGATATGGCATTGAGACTAAATGGTTGAAGGAGGGGATTGAAGGACTCGAGGAGAGCGAGGAGGGCACCAACGCTGTCAAAGTTGAGGAGGCCGAGAAGATTCAGATTCAGGGTTTACTGCACAAAGCAGAGGAGGCAATCGAAGCCCTTGGAGTGTTGCTTGATCAGGTCAACAAGCAGTGGAGGAAAATCAGCGCCCGTGTCATTGGCCATGTCCTCCGCTCCCCAGCCATTAGTCTCGGTGTCGGTGAGCAGCGTTTCACAGAGGACTGGGGGATTTTCGAGGTCAACCGGGACAAGCTTGGTGATGGCTTCCATGGCAATAAGATGGATCTCGGTGTGTTTTGATTCTCCAACTGAGACAATGTACTAATCTAAATGTTATTTATATCTAGGAGCAAAGCTAGATCCAGCCCAGTTCATGAGAAAATGTTCTCCCCGCGGAGACGACAACTGGGAGTTCAATTATCCCATAGATCGTCTGCTTCCACTCGTGGGCACCCTTACCGATGACTTAATGCACAACCCCGACATGTGGGACTCGGACGGTAATCCATGCTTGTTGGTCATCAAGAACGGTAATGCCACTGGCACTACAATTGGCCGTGCGAACGGCGCCTTTTCTATCGTCCGCGACTACTTCTATGACATGACGGTCCACCAAACGTCCATGGAGTGGGGCATAATCAGCCATGACGGCAGCAAGTCGGAAATCTTTTCTGAACCTGGAGATTCAGGCTCGATAATTGCTGACATCCGTGGCCGCATCGGTGGCATGCTTACCGGCGGTTCTGGTCTGGGGGAGTCCTCCGATGTGACCTATGCCACGCCGTTCTGGTGGCTCCTCGAGCGTATCAGGGCCAACGGGTTCCCCGACGCGCACCTCGACGTCGTCACCTAAGGATCTTGACTTCTCGACTGTTGGACACGCTCGCCACCTTGGAGAGGTATCTGGTAGGCATATGCCTGCATCGACACATCATTACTGTATCTTCTCGTTGTCCAGACACTCAAAACCTTACCATGTACTATTTATTCCTCTCCCAATTGCTCTCAGTCAATCATTCGTCTATCTTCACGCATCTATCCCAACTCACCTTGTAACTCCTATGTGTTAAATAAATATTGCCGACTTTGTTGTTTAAACTGTGCGTGATGGAACTAAGTTCGATATCTAGGCAAGGTTGACATAGGCACTTATTAGTGCTCTAGTGCTGAGTCTTTCTTCTCGTTGACGACTTGGTCATCGTGACTCACTTGTTTCCTTTTGATCCTTGAGACCCGACTTTGGTAACTTCTTCTTGCGACTCGGCTTCAAGTTTTATACTTCACTCCGATGTAAGTGCCTTCGTTTGCTTTGATTCAGATGGTGATGTTGGCGACTTTACCTCCTAGGTCTCAGCATTATCGTCTCGTGAAAAAATACGCGTCGTTCAACGATGACCGATACAGCAGCATGACTGATGACCGGTGACCCGAGTTTGCAAGGGCCAAGACGCCCCCTGGACATTGAAAGTGGGGTTTAGTGGATTCACCGGCACCGGCCCGAGTGTACACAGGCAAGTTCAAGTGACGAAGACCCGAGCTTATTGTTGTCACAAGGACACGACGGATTGGGAGAGAACAAGGTCGAAAACTTGGTTGCCCAACTTGAGTTCAAGTTGGACTCGCGGGAGAACGGCGACAGTCACCGTGCGTTATCTTGAATTCTGCCACTACGTCGCCTCTGGCGCTGGCCGAGTCTAGTCACTCCGCACGGCATGTCTGACCGACGAGCATTACTTGGTCTTGCATGCACACGGCTGAATCCCCCGGTCTGAAAAAGGCCATGGCCCGCTAGGTATAGAATGAAGGACACGGGGAATGGTACCAAGGCACTCAGGCTGCGCTGGGATGCGCGCACACGTTATCCCTGAGACCGAGCACGAGTGCACGAGTGCGCGTTGGAATAGGATCGTGGGTCACGCGTCACGCGACGCCGACACTCGATTCGCTGAAATCGTTGAAGACGTCCTAGCCTCCATGGTGCCTAGTGACCTCTGCCAAGACACCCCTTGGCAAAGTAGGACCGACCAGGCATGCACATGGACGAGTACGACGAACACGGTGAAGGGAAGAACAAGACGGATTCATGCCTCACGTGGCGCTAATCCGACACGCCCAGTACCCAGTCGTAGTCATACTGCTCAATACGATAGCGATACATGGCGACACGATACCCCCCCGGTCCACTTCCGCTCTCCAATCTCTTTTTTGAATCCAGAGTGTATCATTCTAGTAGTTACACGCGCTCGTAAATCTCCTCCACGTGAAAGCGTCATCCATGGTCAAGAAAATAAACAAAATCAAACGTAGAGAGATGCGAGATCAAGTCTCGATCATCAACGGTGGTGTCAAGACGAGGTAAGCCCAAAAGACTGTCCGGGAGAGGAGGCGTTCAAAGGGAGAAAAGGCACGTCGATCATTTGACCTGGCACCTCGCTACTATATGTGACGTTATCAATCGTGGACCCAAGGATACGTTTCACACGATATCACAGAACACTCACATGACCTTCTGTGGATCCGTCCAATCGGCAAATATGCCAATGATTTGCGCAGGCGACATCATTTCTTGGTCGTCGTCCAGCTGCCGCGTCGCCCCGGCAAGCTGTTCGAATATCGGGACCGAGATCTATCGAGGAAGAGACCCGAGTGTGGGTCCACATACCTGAGGAATCCTGTTCTGATTCGCGCTCGACGAATAACAGTACACGGGGAAGAAATATGCCAAACACTGCCTTAGTTCTTGGTTTTCGGCAGTGTCAGGCAAGAGATAGGCAACCACAAGGCTCTTAAGCACCTGTGAGGGCACGCAGGGCATCAGAAACGAGACCAGCCCTCAGCGATCACGCAACACGTACCCGATCATTTGAAATCATACCTGCCAACGCAAGCTTGGCTAGCCCGACACACAACAGCGCCTGTACCTTTGCGGCATCCTCTCCATTGAGCACGTGCAGCAGGAACTCGACGATCCGTTTGCTCTAGACGCACACTTTGGATCAGCTTCGCGGGGCCATCAAAATGAGACATACCCCGATGCCACCCTGACCCAAGAAATCGGCCTCGTGCACCATCAGTACATCGAACACGATCTGCAACACACGCATTTTGAGTATCTCAGGGGAAGATTATACTTGAGTTGAGCGCCATCCGCTAAGACCCGCCACGTCACCACCACCTTCTCAAGGGGAGTAAAAAAAACGCTCACGCGGGTAATGAGACAACATAACCCGAGATACACCAGTCCTTTTTCGTGGAGGGCGAGCTCCTTGCACTTGACGGCCGGTACCATCAGTTCACCTAATGTACCCTCCAGTGTCGAATTTTCCTCAAAAGTCTAAGACATCCTATCAGCAATCGCCCCAAAAGAAAAGAGGCTGACATACCCCATTGACGCGCTCCAGCATCCCAATATAGCGGGGCAGACACCGAAGATCGAGCGCGTCTGTTCGTGCTTGTTCTTCGGGTGACAGAGCCTTGGTAAGTTTCGGCGCCTTGGGTGCTTTGATGGCACTCGGACTCGCATCGTCCTCGACCACATCCTCGCCATCACCTTCCTTTTCGCCCTCGCCCTCGTCACCCTCCTGCCCTTCCCCATCGTCCCTCAATTCGTGCACCACCTCGGCGACCACCTAAATCAAATCGCACTCGTTCGGCGACAACACCCTCAACACGTCCAGACATCGAGCCATTAGTCCCTCAGGTAACGCTCCCTGCCCGATCATACCCCTTACGAGCTGAAAAATCCTTCGCCTCCCAATCTCGTCTGCATAATCCAAATTCACTGCGAACTTGAGCATTTCGGCAATCATGAACTCGGCGTCGAGGCGTTCGTCAATGTCGTGCTTTTGTCGTTCGTTGGCATCAAATTCGCGCAGTGCACGTTCCTGTGTGATAGCATCGACGTCTTCTTGGTACTTCTTGTAGACGCCTTGAACGCGGAAGGCGAGATGTGTCACGACAGGGAGAGACCCATCCACCTTTGTTTGGTCGTTGGTCGCAATGCAGTGTTCTACGTAAACGCGCGACAAGAATGCCTTTTCGGGCGTCAACGCATCCCAAAAGGCGTCTTGTACAAGTCAGGAACCGACCCAGTGAGTGTGACATCAGACGGACGCACCTTTGAACTCGAGCTAGTCGAAATGTCGATCCGCGTGGCAAAGATGCTCAGAATTTCATCTTCTGCGACCGTGTTCTCATTCAGGTCGAACAAGCCAAGAAAGCCGATGATATCGTCCATCACACTCCCACCCTCCTCGTTCTTGCTTGACCCCCTGACGAAATCGAACCACACACCCAGAACAGACCCTGCAGCGGAACGCACCGCGAAATCATGGTCCTCGAGTCCGTTTCAGATGATGAGCCCTCTTTGAGCAATCGCAAGCCCACGCGCATGGAGAGGTC
>JBBPKI010000975.1:0-15876 GCA_038089155.1 Nevesoporus exiguus
TCTCAGCGTTACTTCCCGGCATACTCCGTTCAGGCACTAATGTGACATGTGATCGGAACTCACCCGAGTTTAACCGAAGCCACTGGCTTCGGTTAATGCGAAGTGTAGCAAAGTGAACAGGACGTAACGTTACTAACTACCTGCTCATGTCATCTGCCGGGGTTTGTTGAGGAACGTCGGGTCAAAATCGAACGTGAGGAGATGGGTCTTTACTACGTGGGTATGGCATCAACAACTTGGAATGTTTGCAACTCTGTCATAGATATCCCTTGTACGAGCCGGAAGTACTCAGAGGTGTAGACAAGATATTGTGACTCCGCACGTGTTTCGAATCTTGCACCGGACCGCAAGTGCCATCTTCAAGAGCCAACATCATCACTCGTGTTCTCCGCATGTGTCCCCTATATACGTGATGTACGTTATAGGCGTTACGACACGAAGAGAGGTAAAGAATTCCTTAGGTGGCAGGACCTCATCAGCAATGATGGTCTCGTCATGCTACAGATGGTGCCTCTACATCTCTCTCTACGTGAGTCTATCGTACAGTCAGATGTGTTGCGACGAACATTGACTCGAAATTCGTTACATACCCTCTGGTGGATCAAATCATCCTCTCGGATAAGGTTTCATTACAGCCTTGTGGTCTTCGAAATCCCGAAACTTCCCTCGAAGTCGCTCCTGGCAAAGGCGAGTACCAGCCAACTGTCTCCGCGGCCCCCGGAAATAAGGTCGTGCAGGGAGCCATGGCGGATCAGAAAGCCTGCCGCAGAAGCCACAGCCAAGTGGAGTGGTCGTGACCGTCATGTACACAGCTACTCCCAAACTTGGCTGTCCCTTTCCCACGCGGGGGATCAAACCCAGATGAGTTACTCAAGCCCATGAGCGTCCATACTCGTCTGATAAAAAGAGAGAACGTGTTAGCAGTTGATGGATCCCATGATCAAGAGTTCTTTGCCAAGTTTACTGTAGAAAGGCTTATTTCTGGGTCAAGCTTAATAAGGGCTTCTTTTTCGGGCAGCTTAGGTGCAATGACTGCGCTTACCGCAGGGTATTACCAAACGGCTATCATGGTAGCTCGCACTTGTTCGTTTCCATACGGACTTGACTCAACACAGCGGTTCCTTTCAAGAAAGACCACGAGGGCCAGTGAGGCCACACCACGGCCGCATGCCAGTGCCATTTCCCCTGGAGGGTCTATGCCACAGGGTCCCAGGCTGCCAATTTTGACAGCAATATAATGTTCTGCTCCAGCTAATGGCGCCATCGCGTTATGGCTTTCATAAAATGGGCGTCCATCTTTGAAAATACCACAAAACACGCTTCTCTCATATAAACCTGCCAGTCTACTGTTCGAAGGGCAGTGTGCTTCTGCTCCCCTCGAAATACTGCTTTATTGTCTCTGCGTGGCCGTCTCCAATCAACACACCGTCAAGGCCATGTCTTCTGCATTACAATCAGCACTGACAAGCCTTCAGCGCAATAACTATACCAGCCGTATGTTCATTCTCGCTCATAGCAAACTAATACTATACCCCCGTCACAGTCGCTATAATGACCGCAGTTGGATACGATTACCGTGAGCTCCAGGTTCTGTTCCGCTATCATGTTTCCAATTTACATTGTCAGTCCTCACATTCTCGAAGGAGGTATGATTACATATATTTTACAACAGCGTTCTCATTGATGATCTGCACAGATGGAATATATCTGGGTCAGCAGATGCCTGGTCATCAAGTGGACACATTCCTGATAAGATCACAGATGAAACCCTGGTCGTTGGCGTCAACACTCTTCATTCTTGTCCGTATCGGTCATCCCTGCGCATTGTGATGACTTGTCTCATACGCAGCGTCACTATAGGTTCGTTATGTCGGTCTTTGCAACCTTATGTGAGTCCGGTTGTAAGACATATTCTGAGGTTAACTGGCAATATTTCACCAGAGCTTCTTCACTCGGTATGTTTGGTTCATAAAAACGACTTCTACCGCACTGATGCCACTCCAAGTGGAAACTAGCTTCATGCCTAGCACTGGAGAGGTATTTTTCCCTTCAACGCAGATAACTACGGTTACTGAATCATATAATTCATTTATAGATGTGTGTAATTATCCCACCCTCATTATTAGTGCTCCCTAACTCCAATGATGTTTATCGGATAGTTGTACGCACGCGCATACCAAGCTTTCTCAGTCTATTCACTCACAGGTGCTTCCAAGGTAAAGCAATGCATATTGTCCTATTATGGACATTCATTCTGTTTTGTGGTTCTGCCGATCGTGAGTCGCCCTGGACCTAACTTTCAGACAATGCGAACTTTAATGATGACTGCAGTTATGATGATCCTCCGTGTGTGGGCAATGTATAATTGTTCAAGGATAATCCTGATCACTTTCCTCGCGGTGTTTTGTGTGGAGAACGTTTTCTTCATCTGCGATATCGCCATGTCCATGAATCTGATAAATGCGGTGGGTACGTAGATACTGGCCGAATAAATGGTGCGTCCGCTAATCAACCATCGACTCTTGGTCGTCGTACAATAGCTGCCGCTCAAGCAACGGAATTTGCCTTGTGCAACACGCAATCTACCATACACATTCTGTCGGAGGTAGTTAATGCGTTCCAAATCACACGTGGAACAGCGTTGTGCATTCTCGCGATTACCAAATCTGTGAGACAAGCGCTTCGAATGCGCCGCGTGGCAAAGCAGTGGCGATTCAATCGGTACTTGAGCTTGCTCGTCAAGCAGGGAACCATCTATCTTCTTGCGTACGTTGTTGTCTTTTCCGTTCTCTGCCGCTATCCAAGCGCGCAAAAACACGAATCGCCAATAAAGCCAATGGTGACCATTCTTTTTAGCGTCTTCCTGCATATTTTCTTCGGCTCGCTTACCCACGGAAAGACTCCAGTGGGAGGGTGGTTGCTCTCACCGCTGTTCATCCTGAGGCTGGTGCCCATGTACACTTTAACCCCTCGATTCATCATCAGCCTACGGGAGCTGGGTGCACATGATATCGGATGTGGGATTGACACCGAGTTTGGCATATCGACACTATCCAACCGCAGCGAAAGGTCGGCTATCTCGTTCGCAAATGTTGATGAGAACGAAGAGTTGGGCATTGAGGTCACGGTAGTGATAGCTCAGTCAGAGTAGGTGGGCAGGATGGTTATTCGATACTATTTATCATGTTACTGTAATCCTTTGGCCACATAGCAAGTACTTTAGCGGAGGATCTATATTTGGCATCTCAAAGGTTGACAGCGTTGTGGACGTCTGGACTCTGACGCTGGCAAGTGCAAGTGGACATCCCGTGATGGCATAATTAGTGGATCGGCGGACTCCGTAGTTAACATGCATGAGCAGTGCGGCGTCTCACCATGGCTGCCGTTGGGTGGATAAAGCAAACGAGGCTCACATAATTCCTCTGCGACCTTGATCGGGCCAGTTTTCACAAGAGCCCGACAAATACATGTATCCAGGGGGAGTTTGACAACTGAACGGTTATACCTACATGCGTCGATGAAGATTTTCCACTTACCTATTCGCACCATGATTCTCGTCCGTGCTGTCCCACTTGTGGGCGAAGTCGATCCGAAACGAGCTCAAGTGGATTCCAACGGTTCTCCGTTTGATATACGTGTACTTGCCATGATACAGACCACCCAGTATCCGCTTAGCACCTCTGTCGTCAGCCATTGTCATTCTCCCCGCAAAAGTCGCGAAGGTTGAGGAAATAGAACCATTTGGCAGCGGTCTGTCAGGTTGTCGGCAGTGTCAATAGGTGCTCCGAGTGATAAACTAGAGTGTATAACGTCGCGGTCGTCTGAAGTGGACACAAATTTTCTCGCAGGCGCTTCTGGCGGATACATCAACAACTCAGAGAGGACGCCCTGTCGGACATGGTGCTCGTCAACCTTAATGCCCTCACCTTACCCTGGGATGACATGCATTGCTGTTCGAGCTACCAAAAATATAAACCTTGCAAGGGCGGGCGGCTTTCTGAGTGTAGCGGTTGGGCGGAGTCTGAGTTGATAAGATGTGTGATGCGGCGACAAGTCGGGCAGAGGTCAGACGAGTCGGATGAGGGGCGATGGCAAGGGACGACTACTGTCCCTATACTACCATTTGTTCTTAAATACTAGACTACTGAATAGCTAGTATAATCAATATAGTCTCCTAGGCGACGGTCGTGTGGGGCTTGTACGCACGTGATCATATTATGTGAGATTGTCTCACGTTCAGCACTGAGGACTACTATACCGGCCCATTATGCGTGGACTATCGTCTCGCATCGCAGTGCTCCAGAGATGCGCTTCCTCTACAGAGGGAGAGGTCCATTGATCGATCGCCGTTGTCCGACCCGAGACCTGGATCTACGAGTCTTCGCGAGACGAAAAGCAGTCAGACAATTCGCTGGCCCAGGGGAACGTCGTAATAACTAAGAAGCTCTCCAAAACCCTGTCACGCACAAAGGTCGCACCCGTACCTAGCAACAGCCCTGCCAGTGGAACTTTCTCTCCTAGCATGCTTCCGTGTTAACGAGACGGCTCCCATTCGTTCACCTGAGCAAAAGCGATACCACAAGTCACAGACGAAGACGTGGCAGAAAACAACCGCAACCATCGCGATAGAAGTTTACTTACTACCGTGTGTCTCGGGCCGTCCAGGAGTATCAGCGACGTCCTTTCTGCCCGCGGATGGTTCAGGGAAAGTGGAAGCAGTACAGCATCAATGCATTGAGTGGGTCCGTAATACCGCGACGGGAACGCAGCTGAGTCTTCCGAGTCCGCGAAAGGTTCTGACTCCGTCTCTTGCATCCAATCTCAATCCCGCTTCGATATCACCCATTGTTTTGGAATGAAAAACATGTCGAGCGTCCCCTAGTTGACAGTCGATCTGCCTAACGTTCGGGCAGCGAGATTACATTTCTGGCCAGCTTTGCCGTATTTTGGCCTTTGTGACGCTGCGCCCTCCCAGCGCACATCTCGCTGACAACCTCAGCAAGACCCACTGCACGCACGAAAAACTTGCACCTGTCGTACGCGTTTCTTTCTCAAATTCGCTTATAGCAAGGTGCAGATCGTCCCGTTATTTTATGCCCGGCATACAAAGACTCGAGCACCCATTGTCTTGCCTCTGTCCAATACGACATCACTGACACGAACGCTCTTAAAACTCTAAGGCATGGACGCTGACCAAGCCTTGAACCCCCATCGCACCATCCTTCCCACTGACACTCCGGAATGGTGCCATGCAAGGCTTCACGCGTACAGTATACGACAGCGGGTACAAATACACGATGGTCTATCCACCTGGCTGGAAATTCGGCGATACGCGCCGGCCAGAGGTCCACACAGAACCCTGCGTGCCCGGACCTTCTGACCGCCGCGTCGCAGAGACCAACTTTTTCGAGCCACAACCTTACCCGAAGCGCACCGGTCTTAGCGACCGGCAACCCCGCAGCACCACCGCTCGTCGCGCCGGCCCAGCGAGGCCCCCAGCATTAATGTGGCGCCGAAAGGTGTCCAACGAATCCAAAAAACAATGTGGTCACATTCGCTGAGGACGTATTTGGCACAGACCTGGCTGCCGGAGTATGTGCTCGGCTCACAGGTCAACCTGTTGATACGCTACGAACTGCCGCGTCTCCGGGTGCTCGTGCGGGCGCCTCATACGCGTGAATTGTACCTGGTTCAGCGCATCTTCGAGTTGGACCTCTGTCGCGCCCTCGTCTTGTGTACGTAGCTGTGTCCTCGCTGACATGATTGTTTCGTGCCTAAAGAATAAAACAGTGAAAGAGATGGGCGACACACGGCTCACCTCGACACTCGCGGAACAAGGGAAACTTGCCGATTTGACTTCACCTGATACCGCGTGCAGCCGGCTGGATAACCACGACGTACAGTTCCTTGACAGCTGCCGCCTCAACGGCCCCGAGGACGTGACGAAACTCGTACAAGCGTGCCCCCTGCGCACCATCATCAAAGTGATAAAACTCTTTTTGAACATTCCGGACGATCATCCAGTGTGCCCGCTGTTGAATTTCAACGACGTGAATCATCCGTGTCCCGCCTCGAATGCAGACCTGTTCGACTTGATTGCTCTGGCTAGTGATTCATGATCTCTTAATTGCGCCGCCAAGATGGTGATGAGCTGGGTGGTAGCGGGGCACCAGGCCAGACGACTTGTCACTCCTGATCGTCACCATGCCCCCATGGGACTTCCAGTACGACGACCTCGAAGAGTTTTCTTGTGTGGGCGTTGTAAGCATCTCCTGTCCCTGCATCTCTGACCAGTTAGTTGAGGATGACGATCGCCTAATCACCACCTCAATCTGCTACACGAGACGACGTCTCTTCCGTCTAATGCTCTATGGGCCATCATGAGTTCATGGTACATTCATGTTCACCGTTACTTACGTGCCAATTGCGTGCCTTAGATGTGGGACATGTGCCTGAAATACAACTGTCGCTACTTCATTTTGATCGTATATGATGAGTGGGTAATCGGAAACCTGAGCCCCGGTGAGTACGTTCAATGCATGTTGTCTTCTTCATCTCATTGGCCCCTTGTATATTTTGCGCTTTGACAGACATGCACCGCGTGAGGGTTACACGCCACCTTCCCGCGCCCGTTTTCGAGAGGGACACGTGCGTCCCTGCCAAGGGCGTAGTGCATTCGTGTTTCCCAGTCCCGAACGTGTTTGAGTTGCTGTTACTGTGGATCCTCGCGGCAGGGAATGACGATTACGTCTGGTGGTCACAGCCACCGGACATTCCAATGCCTGTCCATCCCAGCAAGTTGTCGATGTTGGATGGGGGCTGGGCCGATATAGAGACGGGGTTCTGACGTGTTGTAACTTGTAACTTGTCGCGTCGCTGGTTGGCACGTTTGCGTCCATGTGGTATCTGGTTTAGATCTATGATATGTGTATGTTACAAGTATGTGTAGCGTGTTTTAGTACGGTGACAAGTTTGTTTGAGGCTTTTCGCGTTTCGATCAAGTCCCTTGTGACTCTATTCCATTAGTAGGAGTGTATTGCACACATGTCGGCTCACGCCATACCCATTCACAGCGAGTATCCTACTGCTCAACCAGTGATACAGTGACCTGGCAGGACACCGGTATCATGACTACTGACACACAGGCAATCAGGAGCTCCGGGTACTCGTTTGCGAAGAGGTGAAACATGGTTCAAAACCCAGGAAGGAAACATCTTTCGGAGAGCCTCCGAACTGAGTTGAGCCCTCTGATTGGTCCATGTGTACGAGGAATCACTAAAAGTATGTCCCAGCATGATCCTGCCACGGCCGTATTGGCTCGACGAGCCTCAAATCAACGCTTGTGGGACACAAGCACTCGGAGATTGGCCATATCTGTGAGCATGTTTCAACGTTCTGGTGTTCGAACTCGGCTGAGTAGCGAATTCGTCTGCTTGACAGGTCGGGTGAGAGGGAGCCTTAAAAATTTGGTAGGCGTACCTTTTCCCTCTTACATTTAACTCCTTCAGCGCCACATACTCAAACGAGATTCACCCGCATTCCCCCTGACCCCGTAATATATATCTCGCCAAATCCACTCTTCAATCGCATTGCCATAACTGCCTGATTTTCTCCATCGTGATACGAATTGAGGAGAAGGCGTACCCACCAAGACTTGGTATCTGCCTGGGTTTTCAAGCTGAAATCTCTCAGAATGTCTTCGTATACTCCCAGCACTGACCTCTGGTTGGAGCGTTCGCGTCTTGCTGGCATGACGCTTGCAGCAGTGTCTTATGGTGAGTGCCCATGCTTTATGCGCTGTTTGCCTCATGTGGGGACCGAGCCTTAACACCAGCCCCCACCAGGTGTCTTCCTTCTCCTGACCCTTCAGGCAACTGTCGAGCTGACTCGGAGGCCACGGAAGGCTGGTCAAACTGCTCATCATCAATGGATGCTCCTCAGCTACGTCTGGACCACCTTTACCCTCGCGACGATCGGGTTCGCGGGAAATGCCCGATATACGGAGATGATATGGATTGACCTGCGGGACGCACCCGGCGGGCCGGCCGCGTTGATTCTCGACGAGATGAATTACTGGATCAACGTGTTGGCGCTGACTTGGTATGTCGCTTTCCGCGCTTGCAGACAGACATCGCCACTCAAGTCGCATCTCATAGTTACTACGTCATGGAATGGCTCATGCAAGCTTTGTTGGTTCGTACTCTCCTGATACCTCTTTCATCTCCTATGTCCATCGTGCTCATTTTGGCATCGCAGCTCTACCGCTGCTTCGTCCTTTGGGAGTGGCAAAAACACATCCTGGTGCTCATGTGCACCATCTTTGTAGCCATGGCCGGTATGTATCCGTCTCTGCTATTTGTCTTCTACATCGACACCCTAGCATCCACAGCCATGTCCATTCTCGTTCTCGCCGAGGCCAGCGGTGCCGTCTTTTACGACATTCGCACCCAAATTGCCTATCTCAGCCTCCAAGTCGGACTAACCATCCTCTACACGTTCCTCGTCGTCTGGCGTCTCCTCGCCTTCCAAACCAGCTCGAAAACCCAAGCGGCGCTGACACTTGGGATCTCCCCGTACAAGGCTGCTGCCGTGATGGTTGTCGAATCCGCTGCGCTGTACGTGCCGGTCGGGATCATGTTCATCGTATCGTTCGCCGTTAATTCGAGCGTGACGAACCTGGTATTTTTGTCTGTGAGCCACATCCAGGTGAGTGCGTATACCCTGCGCGTGCGCGCTTTTTTTCAGTTTCGCTTTGCACACGACTCGACCTGCACAGGGCATCGCACAGTTGTTGATCATCGTTCGGATCGCTAAACGCGAGCGGGATGTGCTTCCGGTTTGATGACATAGTACGTAGGCGGTCTCGTGGATCGTCGTCCACGTTGCTGGAGGGCCGTTATTACTGTTTTTGGGCGCCCTACGGTGCTGGCGCTGGATTCGCCGTCGTTTATAGCACCTCGAGTTGTAAGCTCCCCTCCATCGACGCGTTAATGTACAAAATTGCAAGCCGGTGCTAGTTTTGCATCGGCATTTTTTCGCCTCCATTTATCACTGAAGTACTGACGCGCCAGTTTGTGGTCCCCGATAAGCGGGGTCTCGATGTTTCCCCCCCGCGCCTACACACCCATATCCATATCACTCACCGATCAATGATGCACGATACATGGTGCTACGACGGGTTCGAGACTCTCGTCGGCAGTCGCCACGGATCTTGGTTGCGGGTGATACACATCTCTAGAACGAGTCTCATATATCAGAACAAAGGTGGACAGCACGCCATCGACTTCCGACGTGGTCGGGAGAAGGGGATTGTGCGATACCGAAACGATCATGGTATCATAATGCCAGCTGTATGAACCTATGTACTAGCATCTGATGGCTCGTACTAGCACGCCATCATGCCGCACGGTCTTAGTGGCTAGTCTGGCTGAGACCGACGGGGACCTCGTAGGGCTTCTAGTAGGGCATAACATAACCCCTGGTACCGGCGCGATCGTTTAGATCTGTAACCAAGGCCGCCTCCAGAAGATGTGGAAAAAAAAAAGTGCGTGGCGCGGGCAGCGCCGGCGGTTAGCAACGAGCGTGCCTTACAGATCGGCAGCGCTTACGTGACGCTTTTGAAGACTTTTGCGAGCCCACTACTTGCTGAGAGGCCTTGTGCCATGTGTGTCCAAAACGAGGCGTCCCGAACACCCTCCGGAACTTGGCTACATTTTGTAAACGTGGCTGGCTTGTTGCACCAAATCGTACCTTGAGGCTTGCAGACATTAGAAACACTTCCATATGAACGCATCATTCAGCGTCGAGCCGAAGCGAATTTACACGAGCGAACTGTGTAACGAATCCACGAGATGATGATGATATTATTGCTACACGATGCATCTACGAGAAAGCATATACAGCAACTCACGCAGTGCTACACATGGCGATCTCAGGGCAGCTCCAGGCTGGACCCGTCGCGCGCGAACGTCGAGCTCGACAACGACTCCTCGACCGATTACCATCCATAATATTTACATCTGCGCCCCGTCTAGAGGAACAGGAGAGGGGAGGGGAATGTCAACACGGGGAAAGAAAGAGCTCTGGCGCGGTACCATCGGGCATCGCGATTAGTGCGAGGTGCGGTAACGGCGCCTGTGCATCCGCTTGTGCTCCACGGCGCGGGCTTGGGGGCTAGACTGCTTGTGCTTGCAGGTGGAGCTTGACCCTCCGGTAGAGCTGGGAGAAGAAGCAGAGACGGAGCCAGACGGAGGATTGCCTCCGGCGTTCGGCGAAGAAGGGACGGACGAGCTGGCTGGGGGAGAAGAGGCGGACCCAGACGGAGGATTATCGCCTCCAGCGTTTCCAGGCGAAGAAAGCGCAGACGAGCCGGCTGAGGAAGGAGAGGGAGGTCCAGCCGAAGAGGAAGGTGCAGCGGGGGCGGAAGCACCAGAGCCACTCGAGGACCCGGACCCAGCCGAATAAGAAGGCATAGGGGGGACAGAGGCACCAGAACCACTCGAGGACCCAGACCCGGCTGGGGGAGAAGGGGAGGAAGACCCGGCTGAAGGGGATGGCGCAGCGGGAGTAGAAGCACTAGAGCCACCCGAGGACCCAGACCCAGACCCACCAGATCCCAAGGTCGCGACATTGGGGCCGGGGAAAGTGTAGGTGAACCCAGGGTTGTAAACCTAAAAGGGCCGTCAACAACGTGGGCGAAACACGCTCAGCACATACTTACGTTGGGTGTCAAGATACCGGGGTCAGTATCCGAGTAGCCACCTGGCAAGGTAATCTCTTCGTTGCTCGTAGGCTGACCAGTTTGAGAGCCACCAACTGACAACTGAATACAAGCGGGGTAAAATTCCGCACCGCCTACGGACATGGCAATTTGAAGTGCAATCAATTCAGAGCGAAGCAAGTAGTTGCCTGGAGCAAGATTGCTGGGGATGGTGACATTCGCTGGGGCCCCGGCCTCTGGAAAGTATGTTAGTGGTACTTTGCTCAAATGGTAGGTGACTTACGGATTTGAGCTTGGTACCAGGTCGAGCCGCCAGGTACCTGTCCTTGCTCTGAAATCTTGAACCACTCTGCATTGCTCGAATTGTACTGTGCGCAGGAACCAGGACACTTGGTCATATAGTGCATGATGGGACCCGTATTGTGCGGCCACTACAGATAGCTGAGCCCAATGTAGTATGAAAAGGGAACGTCACCCACATCCTCGTGGCTTGTGGGGGTGCTGGTGGTGCCACCAACCCAGTAGACTTGAACGGAGCTGCCGGGGTTGGCGGTGGCGACATCTGCAGCTAACTGAGCACTCGCACCACAGTTGATGTCGGGGTTGGTCGCGCCCTTGACGGGACTGTTCGTGTTGACCTGACGAATGACAGACTTGATCGTGGGGGTCGTGCCAACAGAATTGCCTGGGTAAGATGTGCCGTCGATGACGACTTGGTTAACATAGCCGTGGGCAGAGACGAGAGCGGGAATGAGGAGAGAGATGAACGCGGAAGCGATCATGATGAAGATGGATGTCTTAGGTGCTCAGTGTTGAACTCGCGCAGCGAGATAAGATGACGAAAAGGCCGACGCAGCTGAATGGAAAGCCCGTGAGCGACAGTGGAAATGGTAAGGAAAGGGCGGTCTGGAAGGAGGGGGAGGGAGAGGACGACGATGAAAAAGACAGACCCTTCTCTTATATGTGGATGACCTAATAATGGAGGATAACAAGCTCTGAGTAGCACGGAGCAGATTTAGCTATTGTTGACTTGACGACAAAATCCGTTTTTCATTGTCTCTATTTTCGTACCGGAACGACAATGGTCCAGGTGGAGCCAGTGGATACCCGCAGCGCATGTTCCGAGTAGTGGCCTACAGTCCTGTCGACAGTGACGATATGCCGTGTTGCGTGACGATGGGCGGCAGTCCACCGCGACAAACTCTGGATCATTTTCGGTACGAAAATTTCATCAGTACCACCGACGGATCTGATTTAATTCAAACGCACCACGACGGCCTTTTTGTTCGTCTCCGACGTTCTCCAGGTCGCCGCAACCGTACTCGTGCAGCCTCGCCAACGGTCGACTGTGCCTTTCCCATCTACGAAATGAAATCGACTTCCTACGGCTGGGAACCTGCACACAAGGTGGAAGGCCACCTGGTGGACGGTAGCCCGGAAGACGCACGATGTGCCACACGCTGGATGAGGTGGTGTGCGTTCAGAATGGTCTCGTGTTTGCAACGTATCCGATCTCTGTGTACAATAGTTTTGTTGTGCATGTTGGACATGTTTCAGATGCCTGGCAACCAATTTATTTGAACATTGTCCAAGGCTTTTCCCCCAGTGCAGGATACAAGATGCCAGTGCTGGCATACAAGACATCCTCCCTGACTCGTAGCACGGACTATTTTTCAAGGGTCAAATCTCCAGACGCGAGGCAGCCGTGGTAATAACGCGGATAACGCAACGCCTTTCCACTCAGCGCCCACATTGCCCTCCGTCCCCGCTGACCATGACGACTCGCGGTGGATTGACTCTTCGCGGCTCATGCTCTCCGTATAAATGTCCTTTGCCATTGACTAGCCGTTCCCTAAGTGCGTTAACCCGGCGTGCCATTCATATCGGACATGAGGCGTCGCCTGCCTCGAGGCAAACAAAAGACACGGCTTCGATTGGCGAGACAACTGGTGAGTTCGCTAATTAGGTACGGTTCCATACCTGCTCCGTACCGCCATCATCATGCTGCTCCGTCGCCTCTTCTTGTCGAGGGCCGCGCTGTGCGGCATCCGTCCCGTATCCATGTGCGGACCAACACAACTTGGGGATATAAGGAGACCATCTCTTTATGTCGCCGTCTGTGAAACACTTTGGTCCCTGTCCCCTTTCTGGCAGCCTCCTTACTTAAGGGCCCGTCGAACGAGCCCATCACACTCGCTACACTCCGCCACTACCTCTGCTCCAAATGACTTACCTTCTCTTCGCCCTCCTTACCGTGGCCTTATTGCCCTTGTTTGTCTCGGCCCATGGGTATATCGGGTCCGTGACCATTGATGGCAAATCGTATCCCGGCAATGTGCCAGGTGGTGCCACCAGCCCGAGTGTCATTAGACAGGTCAGGTTCCGCGCATGAATCACTTCGCTCTGTACTCAACATCTCGTTCGCTGGGTAGGTGTCAACGATCGACCCCGTTAAAGGCGCGAGTAATCCATCCCTTAACTGCGGCATGAATGCGACTATGGCTGCCAACGTGGCCAGCGCTAATCCAGGAAGCCAAATCCTCGTTCACTGGGTCGGTGGTGCCACCGGTGACTCGAATGTGCGTTCTCGACTGTTCGCCTATTCCTGTCGAAGCTCAGTTTTCTCAACAGTGGCCCCACAACACCGGGCCCATCATGCATTACATGACGAAATGCAGTGGAACTTGTTCATCCTATGATTCTACCAATGCCGAGTGGTTCAAGATCTCGGAGCTTGGTCTTGAATCAGATGGCCGCACCTGGTATCAGGCTAACATCGGTGTGTTATCTCGTAAACTATCATCTTCGACCCGGCCCTGACGCGAACGTGGTAATATAGTGGCGGGCGAGCCTGCAAACGTGACAATTCCTTCTAACATTGCTCCTGGCAACTACCTCCTTCGCTCAGAGCTCATTTCGCTCCAGCTCGCTGTCTCAATTGGCGGCGCCGAGTTCTACCCAGGTTGCGTGCAGCTCAGCATTGGAGGGTCTGGGACTGGTGCGCCGAATAGCGGCGAAACATGTGAGTTTCCCGGGGGCTATTCAGACACCGACCCAGGCATCTATGACCCCAACGTGAGCCTTTCGTTATACTTCCTCGAACACTACCCGAAAGCGAGTGACAGATTTACAACGGACCTATGACCTACGTTTTCCCCGGTCCCCCTGTAGCTGCCTTTGTTGGTAGCGGTGCAAGTCAGGGTGGCACCCAGCCCTCTGGTTCTACCGGCGGTTCTTCTGCCACGCCTACAGCGGGATCGCCTTCATCCGTACCTTCGGCTTCGAGCAGTGAGTGCTGTCCTTCACTTGACCCGTTTCTACTTCTTCTTGCGTTTTCTCTGTTATTTTCCTTACCACTTGTGACAGTGCCCGCTAACACTCCTTCCTCATCTTCTTCCTCCCCTTCTTATCTTTCCCCTCTTCCATCCTCTTCTTCTCGATCCTCTTCCATCACCGTCAAAAACGCACCTTCAATATCCCCTTCTGCAACTCAATCGGGGAATCCTCGTAATCTAGAAGCGTCCTGCTATGTAACGTCCCGTTCCACCGAACAGGTACTCGCCAAGCGTGGTTCAAAGAAGGAGATTCACAAACGCCGTCTCATTCGCCGCGGCGGCTGAGCGTGTCCCGAGTCCATTTCCGGTGCATGGTGCATGATCGTAGCGATTTCTCGACGTTGGCGGCGGATATGTGGTAGGCAGATGGTGTTCTCAGGTCCCGTGGATTATGATAGTCATGGCTTGATGCCACCCACCGAGGTCGGCCAGGTGAGCTGGTTGGCTGGATGGTGCCCGTGTGGGGCTAGTACCCGCAGCTAGATTGGCACCGCCTCTGACGCCTCGATGATACCCTCTCGCGCAAGTCGCGGGGTAAACCGTATGCCATCTTGACGCATCCGCCCCATGCGTGTGGATCGCACGATTCGAAGTATTCTGCGTCACACTTTCTTTTCACTTGGCCGCTCCTTCATCTTTACGACTAACTTATGCGATTTTTTTTTGCTCGCTTCTGATCTCGCTCGTGTTGTATGTACACCACTCTTTTTGTAGATCTGTCCTTCATGTTTTTCCCCACTGTAACTATGTAATCGTTTGTAGAAATTGTATCTCTATTGATGCCTTATGTGTGTGACGGGTGGGTGCTTGTCACTGCTTGATGAATCAGTCATGCCATCACACTATCACCGCAGCTGTCCGCTTCCCAACTCCGAGTTGAAGATGAAGCCCATACGAACGTTATTCTTGACACGCTGGCTGGGCGGCATTTGCTGGAACTATCAGCATGGCGTTCTACCTCGCAGTTGGTGTTGGATTGGTCGCCTGGCCACTAGTAACACACAACTTCCCTGACTTGCTTTCCCAACTCTCCTTTGGCAGCACTTTATACCAGAACAAAGGCAGCAACATCAGCCCGCAGCTCTCGGCGTTTATCGAGAACACATTAGCGCTCGAGAACATCACTGGGCTTTCTCTCGCTATCGTTTCAAAATACGGAGAACCCGAGTTCCACTCCTGGGGTAATCGAACGGAGGATGGGGACCAAGTAACTCCAGACGTATGCTACCCACTTATGTTTCCGTTCAACTCGAAACGCCGCGCTGACGCTCTCTGTATACCTTCCCCCAGACCTTGTTCCACATGGCGTCGGTGTCCAAGGCGTTTTGTGCAACGGCGCTTGGCCTCCTCATCGATGACTTTGTAAACGGCAATAACGTCACCGCGCTCCCGTCCGGTCTGACCGAGTTGACATGGCACACGCGCCTGCGTGACTTGGTGCCCGACTGGGAGCTCATGGACGCTTGGGCCTCGGAGAGAGCCAATCTGCGGGATATACTTTCTCACGTGTCTGGTCTACCACGGTGAGCTCAGAGGTCTACTTACATACTCTCCTGGCGCTTCATCCTCAACCCCGCGGCGCCGGGGGTGGTTGCAGGCACGACGGGTCGTATGGACCTTGGGATACCCCGCGGGATGTGATTGTGCGGTTGAAGTACCTGAGGTCGGCTTTTGAGCTGCGAGAGCAGTGGTCGTACAGTCAAGGACCGGTCCTTTACACACCACCACTCGTTTACACAGCTCTGAGTAAACTCCATCCACTTGTGGTTTTTTCAGAGATAACATTTATCTAGTTTTAAGTCATGTCCAAATACATACCTG
>JBBPKI010000976.1:0-15866 GCA_038089155.1 Nevesoporus exiguus
TTGGGGCCATGGGGCCTCCTACTGCCCCCTCATCCAGTGCTTGGCTTGTGGGGAGATGGGACATGACAGATATGTACGTGATGTTGACCTCCAGCTTGATGCTGATTACTATGAGGTCAACGAGGGAGACCCAGATGGGCCTGACTGTGACTAGGGATATCGAGGCAGGGCCTCGATTCTATGAAGGAAGTAATATTACAGTTTTATTTCTCTCAGGTCACCTCCTCCTTTTATTTCTTCTTTGTCTTAGGGAGGGACCGTTCACATATGAAGTATACATTCCATATCTCCTTTTCTTGTATTCTAATGACATCCGCCTTGTTCTGTTAGTATGACTACTTTTCCACTGTGGACTATTATCTCCACCATTGCCATCTCTCTCTTGGGCAATGTGTTTCCATCCATCATGAATAGCCATAGCACAGACATTTACTTAGCCACTTGGTCCATGCGCAAGTAGTGCTCACTTAAATAGCCACACTCTCAGTACCTTGTTCCTTAGCTAGTTCTACGCAATACAACATGCACTACTTGCTCCATTCCACTCAATCTCTCTCACCCCTTCCCTTCCAAACGTCTTACAACTCCTAGGGATGCTGTGCCTCTTTGTGAGTGCCTCCCCCAGGTAGATAAGTAAGGAAGTTAGTCTAGGAAAGGCTCATTGCACACAGAAGTGCACCTTCGTATTACAATGGTTGAAGATAGGGCCAGAGGGGGAAGAGATGGATGGAATGTCATGAATATAACAGTGCCTCCCCTTTAAGGCCAAGCCCTCAAGGCCTACAGTAAGCAGGAGTTCAGTGCAGAGCCAATCCAGGGAAGTGGTCAAGCTTCTTTGGAGAGAATGCACCAACAGAGGGGATGACAGAGGTGGTTACTGGACCAAGTCTGAGAAAGGATGCCACACAGAGTTTAGAGTGATGAAGAATTGTCTGGACCAGCTGAAAGACTCAAAGTCCTACCATTGATAATATGCTAACTCCAAAAAGAGGCTCCAAGGCTCAGTACAAGAGGGGTCAGGGTGTGCCTTTGGCATGACTCCTAACAGGGATGGATGCAGATGGTGTGCAAGGTGGATTTAAAGAGCACAGAGGGTGCACAAGTAGAGTGAAACAGATGCCGGAGATGGCAGAGCATGTGGAGTGGCAGCAGAGGACATGCAGAGGTGACTGGACACTAGAGAATGAAAGTGAAGAGAGGGAACAGAATTGGAGAAAAAGGAAAAATGAGAAACTGAGCTAAAACTGAGATGGAGACAGAGAAATGAACAGAGGATAAAAATGACAAACAGAGCAAAATCAGAAGACAGAGAGCCCCAGAAGGGGTTGGAGGTGCCTGAAGGGGGCTAGAAAGCAGAGGGCACTGGAGGGTGCCAGGAAGGACAGAGGGTGATGGTCCCTGGAGAAGGATCAGAGTTGTATGCAGAGCATAGCAGAGTTTGGAGGAAGTACTAAGGTAGAACAGAGAGGAATTGGAATGTAGATACAGAGATAAAAACAGAAATGAAGATGAAGGAGAAAAGAAGAAGTCTAAGAGTCCTGGATTCATTTCTGTTTTTATCTCTGTATCTACATTCCAATTCCTCTCTGTTCTACCTTAGTACTTCCTCAGAGTACGCTGGAGAAAATGGAGGTGTAAGCATAGAGTTCCAAATGGAGTTGAAAATGCCTAGGAGTGGGCTAGAGAACTGGAGGGTTCTGAAGATGGCAGAAACAAAAGTACAGAATGTACCTGAAAGGTTGAAAAACTGGAGTTGACAGAAGGGAAAGGACAAGTCCAAAATGAAAGAGACAGAAAACAAAGTGTAGAAATGAAACAAAGTCAACCAGAAAAAATCTAGAGTTACACCAGAGTTAAACTAGAGTAAGCAGAGGGAAACAAAGTGGCACAGGAATGCACCAAAGGAAACAGAAGCAGAAGGAGTGAACAGAGTGAACAAAGGTAGTGAAAGATAAAGAGTAAACAAAGGGAGATTGGAACAGATGTAGAGACAAAGATGAAACAGAGAAAAAGCGGTGTTAACTGGAGTTAAACCAGAGCTGTACATGGGGTACCAGAGGTGAGTGAAGCAAAAGAAAGACCACAGAATAAGACTGAACTACATGGAGGGTAAAAGAAAATGCCTAAGTTGGCAAAAGTCTGAAATAGAAAACAAAGGAGAATGGAGGACTCCAAAAGGGGTTAAGTATTGGAATTGTAATATAGGAAGGGGTATTCCAGAGTTAGACCAGAGGTATCAGAGGTGTTCAGAACACCAAGGAGTACAACTAGTACTGGAGTGCTCAAAGACAGAATGGAAAAAGGACTGAAAGGCACTGAAGAAGTAATTAGTCCCAAACTGACAAGGAGAGCAATGAAAACAGAGAAATGGAGAAGCAGAGGAACTGAATGAATACAACTCCAGAGGATGCCAGAGTGCAAACAAAGATGTACCACTAGGGTACCAGATAGTCTAGAAGATGGGGGAGAGAACCTATAGGCCCTAGAAGATGGGCTGGAAGAGAAGGCTAAGCAGAAGTCTAGATGGTGTCACATAAGAGGAGCCAGAGGAGGGTTGAGGAAGAGGGGTTAGGTGGAGGTGTACCTTGAGGGGACCAGAGGTGAAGATGGAGCTGATGTGAGGGGGTCCAGAGTGGTAACTGTAGAGCAGCAGAGATTTTGGAGGGTTTAAATAGAGGTAATAGGGTGAGGTAGTGGTGGATGGTGCCTTCCATTTAAGGCTGAGCCCTTGGGGCCTGAGAGAAGCCTGAGAATGCTGACCACAGAGTACATGGGTGGAAAAGAAGAATAAACATGGAGGAGAAATATTAGAAAGTGAAAAGAAAAAAAAAAAGTAAAAAGCAGAAATTATTGGAGTTGATTGAAGGTAAGTGGAGGTAACTCCAGAGTAAATCAGAGTACAGGGGTAATAGAAACGGAAAGGATATGAGAACAAAAAAAAGCAGAGATATACAATTAGGGCAGAAAGAAGAGCAGAAAGAAGCAAAAGTGGAGAGGTTCTAACCAGAGAATGAATGCTGGAGTTGGCAGAAGGCCCAAAGAACAATCTTGGTCAGCCCTAAGTGCAGGAAACGATGTCCAGAACAAAGCCAGTGAGAGGTCCACAGGACAAGACTGCAAAGGTCAAGGACCTAAAAGTGAAAGACAACAAAGATAACAATGACAAACTAGAGAAATGCCAGGGATGGCAGATGTTAAGTCCGGACTCTCCAGACTCAAGTCCAATTGGAGGTCTGGAGGTACTGAGGGGTAGTTGATGAAGTTTGTCTTAGAGTGGGACTGAAGTCCAGAGTAGAGATGTTGGAGCAGAGTTACATAGAAAGGATGTTGGTGCAGGACTTATGTGTCACACTCTTGAACAGCTCCATGTTCTTGTATTTCAGAGGAGTGGAGTTTCAACAGGAGGAGAAGGAGATTGTGACAAGAATCAGGAGAGGTGACTAAATCAATATTCATGCTAAGGTTACATGACAGAGGTACAGAGGTTTTATACTAAAAGATCAACAGGGACATCAAGGATATCAGGGAATGAGTGAGATAATATCAAGGGTCCATAAGGGACCAAGAATGGATGGAGAAAGCAAAAAGATATACAAATGGAATATATAAAAGATATCCAGGTCCGAAGATAGCTGAGTTCCTGTGCAAGCACAGCCTTGGTCCAAGTGGAGGAGTGGAGCTCCAAGTGTGGAGAAGGTGGAGGTGGACTGAGGGTAGCAGAGGTGGCCAGAGATGGCTGGAGAGGGTGGAGATGGATGGAATATCATGGATATGACAGCAGAGAGCTAAATGGCATATTCATTGGTCAGTCCTTAGTGCAGGGAGAAATCCAGACAAAGCTGGTCAGAGGTCCACAGACAGTAACCACAGAAGGCCCAAGGCCTTGGGCAAATCCCAGAGGTGCAACTCCCAGGATTAAATTTCCAGATAGAGTCCCAGAGTGTGGAGGTTTGGTATTCTATCTGTAAGAGTATGTTAGACAAAGTTGCAGCTTCTTAAACCCAACAATTAACAGATTGTTTACTGAGTGGGCACATGGTGTCCTATACTAAACAGATGTCAATGAATCCAAAGAGGTTTGGCATGAAGGCCATAGAGGTGGATTGTCCAAAGGAAGAGAAAATGAGACAAATGGTCTGGAGTGGACCAGGGTTCACTGGAGTTGTCAGAAGTTAACAAAAGTGAAGGCCCAAAGGGCCAACAGAGGAAAATAAGAAGAACAAACAGGAAAATGGAGTGGCCCAGAATAGATCAGATGCTGCCAGAGTGGACAGCACAGAAGAATCAGAAACAAAAAGGAGAATAGACACAAGAAGACAAAGCAGAGTGAAAGCAGAGTGGTCTGAAGTGAACCTGGAGGGAAGATGAGATGGTCCAGAGTGGACCAGGAGGGAAGTCATAAGGTCATAAATGGACCAAATGAAAAGAGAGGATGTGTCTGGGGGTGCTCTAGAATAGAGCACAGACAAGGGCAATGCAAGTCCCAGGTCCAGAGAACAGAACAGGGGAGAAGAACAAATAGAAGAGAAGGAAAGGGTCCAGAGTTGCTGGAGCAAACCAGACTCGGAATGGAGTTACCTTTAGACCTAATATCTTGAGGTACAAGGAGAAAAAATAAAGGATTGTATCAAGGTGCTCTAGAGGAGAGCATAGACCAGGGCAACACAGTCCCAGGTCTGGAAAATAGAACAGAAGGAAGCAAAAGGAAACAGAGTAGTCTAGAACAGACCAGATGCCACTGGAGTGAATGGCACCAAACAAGTGAGAAGCAGAAAGAAAATAGAAGGGATGCTTCATAAAGTGCTCCTAAAGAGAGCACAGACAAGAATAACACAGGTCCCAAGTCTGGAAGAACAGAAATTGGAAGGGGAAGAAGAAAATAGCAAGGGAGACTCCAGAGTTGCTGGAGCAAACTGGAGTTGAAGTGGAGTTACCTTCAGGCTTGATGTTTTCAGGGATAGAGGGAGTGGAGTGTGAGCCAGAGTGACTGGAGTGGTAGCTATTAAGTGTTGCAATACTGGAGGTGAGAGACAAAATGGCCATTGGACTTGTGGTCCTCAGGTATGGAGGTCAGAGGAGAAAACAAAGAAGAAAACAAAGAGCAGAATGAAGCAAAATAAAAAGAGAGCTTCAAGGAGAAAAAGCTCCAGAGTTGCTGGAGCAAACCGGAGTTAGAGTAGAGTTACCTTCAGCTTTGTGCTTGTTAGGTAAAGAAGAAATGGAGGGTGTTCATTAACCAGTAATGGCACTCCTTGAAAAGAAGTCTACCATCATTACCCAGTATAAAGGAATGGAGCATAAAGAACAGGAAGGAAGGAAAGGAAAGAGAAAGAACCATAAGGAGAACTTTTACCCTAATGTCTGGACTGTCTGGACATGACCAGAGTTAGCAGACAAGAAAACAGAGTTGCTATTGGACTTGGAATCAAAAAGCACAGAAGAAACAGAGGAAAGGAAACAAATAAGAAAAAGCAGAAACAGAGGGAGGAAAGGGAAAGAACTGAAGGGGATTCCTTACCCAGATGTCCAGGCTGACTGGATAAGCCAGAGTCAGTAGACATAGAACAGAGTTACCTTCAGATATTTGGTCCTTAGATAGGGAGAGTCAGAGGAAGAAAATGAAGAGAAAACAAAAAAAGGGACAATAGGATGAAATAACAGAGGAAAAATGGAATGGAGGAAGGACCTGAAGAGGGTCCAATACCATATTATCTGGACTGGCTAGAGTTGGTACCAAAAAAAGCAGAGTGATCTCCAGACTTGTGGTCTGAAAGGTTAGGGTAAGCAGAGTTGAGGATGAAGGGAAGTCAGATGTTATGAGGGTGACTTTCCTATTGGAGGTGTCTTGCCTTGCCCAGCGAAGGCTGGAGGTGGCTGATGAAATAAACTTGGCTATCCATAGTCTAAGGGCTGTGGCAATTCTGGAGTATGCTCTGGAGCAGAGATTCCAGAGGCACAGGGGTTTGGCATTCTGCTTGCAGGGGTTGGATGAAGTGCTGCCTGTGTTCCAGTCACTCAACAGAGTCTCATGAATAAGCAGCAGTATCCTAAAACCAACAAAATAGGAACCCAAAGAGGTGGCTTGAAAGCCAAGGGTGATATCACCAGTAGGCATGGAAAGAGAAGTCAGCAATGAGGAAGAGGGATGGAAGGTGACCTGCCAGGGGGGCAGAGTCAGGTCAGAGTTTGAAGGTCAGAGAGACAGAAGATAAGGGGGGCCATTGAAAGGACAGCAAGAAGTTGGAGGTGTGGCATAAGCCAGAAGAAGGTGCATGGTTGGGTGCAATAAGTATTCCAAGAGCATGCTAAGGTCATGATGGAGAGCCATGATGGCATGAGATTGTGAGATTGGAGACAAAAAGAGTGGAGACCTACTCAAGTGGCAGCACAAATATACTGTTAAGTCTAGACTCTCTGAACTCAAGTCCAATTGAAGATCCACAGATACTGATGGGGTGGTAGACGAGTTTGTCTCAGAGTTGGACCAAAGTTCAGAGTGGAGGAGTCAGAGTAGAGTTATGCAATAAGGACATTGGCACAGGACTTATGTGTTGTGCCCTTGAATAGGTCTATGTCCTCATATTTCAGAGGAGTGGAGGTCTGACAGAAGGAGGATAGGATTACAATGAGAATCAGGAGAGGTGACTAAATCAATATTCATGCTAAGGCTACACAATGGAGATACAAAGGTTTTATACTAAGGGATCAAATAGAGACATCAAAATGTCAGAGAACGAGTAAGATAATATCAAGGGTTCATAAGGGATAGAGAAGAGACAAAGGAAGTGAAGAGGAGTACAAACAGAAGTGTATGAAAGATATCCAGGTATAGCTGAGTAGCTGTGCTTGCACAGCCTTGGTCTGAGCAGAGGAGTGGAGCTCCAAGCATGGAGGAAGTGGAGGTGGACTAAGGGTAATGAAGGTGACCAAAGATGGTCAGAGATGGGGCTGGAGGAGGCAGAGATGGATGGAATGTCATGGATATGACAGGAGGCATGGAAAGTGATGGAATCAGGAAGAATGACTGTGGAGTAGCTAAATGAGGTAGAGGAATATGATAGCATGTGAGAGAAAGCTATTAGAAGGTATTGTCCAATGGACAAGATCAGAGGATGTGAAGATATAGTGATCTCAAAAACCCTTTCCATGTTGGCCTGGATGGTGGTATGCAAAGCACACCATCAAACATCATGGGAATTACAATTAGCTTTGGTGGAGTTATAAATAGTACATACTCTTGGCTATGAAATTTCCCCCTGGGTCATGTGATTTGGTTGACACACTATGGAGATATGATTGATTCAAAACAGTAACATCATGGAAAGGGTTTTTGCATTTTTGAACCAAATAGGATATTTCAACACTTTTAGTACTTTGTATAGCCTCCTTTTGCTTTAAGCACTGCCTGAACCCTTCTAGGCATGCTCTTAATCAGTTTCCTATATTCCTCAACTGATATCCTATCCCACTCCACTTGAACTCTTTCCCACAATTCATGAATTCCATTAGAAGGGTTTTCATGCTCTACAAGCCTTCTTTTCAGCCAACCACAGAGATGTTCAATGGGATTTAGGTCAGGGGACTGTGCAGGCCAAACCATAGTCTTGAATTCCTACTCCTCTAGCCACTCCTTGACCTTTTTGCAGATATACTTGGGGTCATTGTCTTGTTGAAAGATAGTGTCAGGAGGAAAGAGACCATAATACTCCAGGGTTTGCTGGAGTTCATCCTTCAAAATCTAAAGGTAGAGGTCTCTGTTACAAAAATCCCCTTTTCTTCACCCTTTCCTTACCTTTCAGACATCTTTGCCACTCCTTTGCCAACCCCTTAGCTAAGTCCTTATCTTTGGACTCCGCTCTAACCTTCCTTTGACCTGTGCCTTACCCCTATGGTACCTTTCCCATGTTCATATCCACCCAGTTGCCATCTGTTCCTTATAGCCTTCTTATCTCCCCTTTACTGCCTCCAATCATTGATGCCATCTTTGTGCCTACCTATGCATAGCCTCCATCAGCCTGCCATTAGGTGGTCTGTACACATACCCAGTAGTATATAAGTAGGGATCACTCCTATAGAGCATCCAAGCTTAGTCTGCCCAATTGGTAGTCATTCTAGGCCCATTCCTAGTGAGAGTGCCAGTCTTTCCTAGCGTCCCTCTTGCCTTGCACCTCTCCTCATCCCTTCTGTCTTCTAGTCTAGTCCTAGTTTGGTGCTGCCTTAGGCCACTGTAACAGTCCCCATCCATTCTTCCATCAATCTTAGTGACAAATCCAACCCCATCCCAAGTTATACAGCCCCACATCATCAGAGAACTTTCCCAAAACTTGAGGGTTCCATCCACCAGCCTATCACTAAGTCCCTCACCTGCCTTTTTCCAAGCCCATTTGCACCCATTGTTATGGTTAACACTCTGAGCATCCACTAACAGTCAGTAAGCTAAGGCTTAGCATTTGTCAAGGCACTTAGCCATTACAGAGCACATCCCTCTGAACTGCTAACAACAAATGTTCTCTGTGAGGAGGCACTTGCGAAGGGGCACAACATCTCACAAGGAATTTGGAGATAAAGGAGAACTGTTGAGGCGACAGTTCAGGCAGGAGCAAGTCCAGATAAGAGGAAGTGGAATTGCACAGGTCTAGCTTGAGTTACAAGCAAAGTAGATCTACTACTTATATAGTCCAACAGTATGTGCATGGACCAAAGTAAAGGGCAGGCATGGAAGATGATAGAAAGAGAGAGAAGGTGAAGGAACTGCTGTGGATGGCTATGAGGATTATGACAGTGTGCAAGAGAACACTGTTAGGAGAGATTGTCTAAAGGAGATAGCTAGGTAAGAACAGAGATAGTAAAGGAATAGTTGTACTTGTCAAGAGAGAAAGTAACCAGGAATCATAAGTACCTAGCATGCAGATGTGGATACATAAAGGAGATACATTTGGAAATGAGAAGGAGACCAGGATGTAATGAGAAAATCATAATATTAGCTAGGTTTATTTAAGATTATGATACTTTAGAAGCCTAGACAAAGAGGCTAGATCTTAGTGATGTCACAGGTATGCCTCATGGCATGACATCATAGCTAGGTACAATACCAGCCCTAAGGTGGCCTATGCACCAAAGCCTACCCTTAAGTACATAGTTAGACACTATATAAGTGCTCAATAGATTGCCCCAAGGACTTCAAGCAAAGTCTCTTGTAGGTTTCCCCTGAACCCTCTTGATTGAGTCTAAGGCCTTCTAAAGCCTTCTCTTAAGTTTTCTCTTATCCACTCCTTACAACACTCCTAGTGACCCCTCAAGGGTTACCTTTGGCCTCTTTAGGTCATCAGTATACAATTCCCCTTTTAATTTGGTTAGGGTTGTTACACTAGACTTCACTTTACATACCTTGACTGGTCACTGTAATGAAGTAGCAAGTGATGCCCATGTTCCTTATGCCAACAACGACAGATGTCTCAAGTGGTTTAAACACCAGCATTTCTTCAAGGATGTAATAGATAGAGTTGTACTCTCTCCTCTGCAATGAGGTTAAACTAGCTTCTATGCTCAAGGATGCCATGCAAGCGTTATTCTTCTTCATCCAAAGTAAGCTGATGACCAAGAAGTTGCATTTGAAGTATATACAAAGTACCCACGGATTGGCCATCCAATAGGAAAAGTCCAGTATACAAAGGCACACACTATTATATCTACCCCACTCTCCACAAAGTTTAAGAACTGACCCTTTGTTGCTCAACAATGCCTAGGTTAACAGACCATAAGCTATAGGCTATACCAGGAACATTCCACAACTCCACAAAGAGGATAAACTAGACGATCCCCACAACTGAGATGTCACTAAACTATCTCTGATTCCAAATGAGTCTGAGGAGCATACTGCTTCAGTGTGCCTCCCTGCTGCTTGGAAGGGTGCTACCTCTTCTCTGGTTAGTATGCCCTCACAGGTGGAACACCAAGATGGGTATGACACACATAGTACAACTGTTAAATCCAGACTCTTCAGACTCAAGTCTGATCAGAGGTCTAGAGGCACTAAGGGGGTAGTAGACTGGTTAGTCTCAGAGGTGGACCGAAGTTCAGAGCAGAGGTATCAGAGCAGAGGTACTCAAAAGGATGTTGGCACATGACTTATGTGTTGTGCCCTTGAACAGATCTGTATCCTCATATTTCAGAGGATTGGAGTTCCAATGGGAGGAGGAGATGGGAATTGTGACGAGAGTAAGGAGGGTGGACTAATTCGATATTCATGCTAAAGCTATATGATGGAGGTTACAGGAATTATATACTAAGAGTCCAGGAGGTAAGTATGCTGGAGCATAGCATAGGAGCTGTGTTCCAAGACAAGTATTACAAATGTACAATAATGATGAGTAATACTACAAAGCAGTTCCAGGTCCAGGTATAACTGAATACCAGTCCAAGTACAGCATTGGTCCAGTCGAAGGAGTGGAGATCTGAGTATGGAGGAACAGAGATGGACTGAGGGGGTGGAGTTGGCTGGAGTTGGCTGGAGTTGACAGGAGTTAGGGCCAAAGAGGTTGGAGATGGATAGAATGGCATGGGATATGACAGTGCCTCCCCTTTAAGGCTGAGCCCTCAAGGCCTCAGTAAGCACAGATAGAGTGCAGAGCCAGTCTGAGGAAGTGATCAAGCTTCTGTAGAGAGGGTGTACTGATAGAGGGGATAACGGAGTTGCTTACTGGGCCCAAGTCTGAGGTGGAGTACCATGCAGAGTTGAAGTTGACAGAGATTTTGTTAGGACCATACTGGAGAACTCAGGATTCTACCACCACATAGAATAAGCTTCTCCAAGAAAGGCTTCTAGCCTCAGTGTGATGGATATGGAGAGCTTGGAGGGTGTGCGAACAGAGGGAACAGATGCCAGAGATAGCAGAGTGTGTGAAGGGGTGGCAGCAGAGGTGGTTTGGAGGATAGAGTGGGGACACTGGAGGGTGAAAACAGAGGTAGAGAAACTGAAACTGAAAACAAAGAGACAGATATTGGAGGGGATAGAAACAGAAACAGAAACAGAAAGTGGAGGGCCCCAGAAAAGAAGTCGGAGATGTCTAGAGAGGGCCAGAGAGTGGAGGAGAAGACAGAGGGTCCCAAAAGGGGATTGGAGGTGCCTAGAGTGAGCTGGAGGAAAGGGAGTGTACACCAGGTACCAGAGGGTTATAGATGCTAGAGGGGAAAATGAAGGAGAAATGCAGAAGCTGGAGAAAACTGGAGAAAACCAGAGTCAAAATGAAGCTATAGAAGTTGGATGGTCCCAGAAGGGGTCAGAGTAGCCAAAAGGGGCCAGAGAAGTGGAGGCGTACACCAAGGTACAAGAGGATTTGAAAACCAAAGAGAGAACAGAAAGAAGAGGGGATCTAACAACATGAAAAGAGAACAGAGGGAGAAAGCAGACATGTACAATGAAGTACCAGAGGGGTCAGAAGACAAAATGAAGAGAATACTCCAGAGTATGTCCGGAGTTTTCAGAGTTAAATGCAAAGAGGTACTAAGGAAACTCCAAAGGGTGCTGGAGGACACATGAGAGTGTACCACGATGGTACTGGATTGTCTGAAAGACAAAAGGGAATCCTATATATTCTAGGAAACAGTCTGAAGGAGACAGACAGAGGACTCTAAACGACAAGCCAAAGGATAAGGGATGGTTGGGTTTGGATGTACCCTAAGAGTATCAAAGATGAGAACGGAGTTGAAGTGGAGATTTTCAGAGGGGTAACTCTGGAGTTGCCAGAGTCATTGGAGGGTTGTGGTGGTGTTCAGAGGATTAGGAATAGAGATGCCACGAACGTATGGAGGGCTTGGAGGAATGCAGAGGTGTACAACTAGCATACTGGAGATGTTGGAGGGAAGACATGGAAGGGGAAATCAGAGTACCCTAGAGGTACAGGAGAGTCTGGAGGTCAGAGGGGACAGGGATAGGTGGAGGTGGGGCAGTGCCTCCCCTTTAAGGCCAAGCCCTCAAGGTCTGAGTGGAGCCAAAGCAGGCCAACTATGAAGTGCACTAGGGTTGAATGAAGTGAATGAAAGTGAAAAAAAGAAATTATTGGAGTTGAACTGGAGGTAATCAGATGTAACAGAGTGCAAGGAAATGTACAACAGAAAGAATAAAAGGAGAACAAAAAGCAGAAATAAACAAATCAAAATAGAGAATGTCCAAAAAGATCAAAAGTAGAGTAGTCCTAAAACAGAATTTAATATCAGAGTTGGCAGGATGCCGAAAGGACAATCTTGGTTGGTCCTGGGTGCAGGAGAAATATCCAGACAAGGCTGATTGGAGGTCTGTAGGATGAAACCATGAAGGTCCAAAATCTAGGTCAAAGGAAACAGGGGACAGAATATAAAAAAGAAAAGCTAAATAGGACAATGTTTGGTCAGTCCTTAATGCAGGGAGAAATCTGGACAGAGCTGGTCAGAGGTTTGCAGACAGTGACCACACAAAGGCCTGAGGCCTTGGGCAAATCCAGGTGCAACTCCCGGGATTGATTCCAGACAGAGTCCTGGAGTGCAGAGTTTTGGCATTCAATCTGTGAGGGTGTTAGATGAAGGTGCAGCTTCTTATATCTACTCAATCAATGGATTGATTATTAGGCAAGCGTGCAGTGTCCTAAACAAAACAAACATCAATAAATCCAAAGAGGTTGACCCAAAGGTCACGGAGATGGATTGCCCCAAGGGAGAAGAGGAAGAACAGAATAGTCCAGAGTCAACCAGAGTTTATCAGAGTTGACAGGAAACTGTCAAGGATAGAAAACAAAGGTTAAACAGAAGAGGAACCTGAGCAGAGGGCAAAAACAATAGAATGGAACAGTCTAAAGTGGACTGAAACATTGGAAGGAGAAACAGAAGACTACAAAGGGAATAGAAGATAGAAATATAAGTGTAATTGGAGGGCTCTGAAGTCATCTGGAGTTTGTTGGAGTTGACAGGAATTGTCAATGGCAAAAACAGACAAATGGTCAGAAAGAAGTAAAGCAGAGAAAAACAAAGGTGACAGAGTGGTCCAAAATGGTCCTGAGGAACCACTGGAGTGGGTGGCAATGGAGGAAAGAAATACAAGAAGAATGCAGGGAGAGGGTGGAGTGAAACAGAGTTATCCAGAGGTGGACCAGAGGGAAGATTGGATGGTCTGGAGTGGACTCAGAGAGGAAGTCATAAGGTCCTTATAAAGCAGGCAGAGAAAGAAAGGATGTGCCTGGGGTGCCCCAGAGTGGAGCACAGACAAGGATGATGTGAGCCCCAAGTCTAGACTTCAGCACAGAGGGAAAACAGTGTGGAGGGTCTGGAGCTTCCAGAGAAAATCAGAGTTGGGTGGAGTTACCTTTGGACTTTTGGTCCTTAGGTTTGGAGGAGCTGTCATATCCATGCCAAACCAGCCATCTCTGCCTCCTCTGGCCCCTTCTCCAACCATCTCTGGTCTCCTCCGTTCCCCTCTAGTCCACCTCTGTCTCCACCATGCACAGAGCTCCTTGGAGCTCTGCTTCTCTAATCAGACCTGCAGCTGTGCTTGCTCAGAATCACCTGGACATTATCTCTGTTTGTTCTTCCTTTTGTTCTTTTGTCCCTCCTGCATTCCTACTTTGCTTACTATTTCCTAGAATATTTTCATATGTTCGCCATCTTAGTAAGATAGTATTTTCATCCAGTTTTGTACCCCCTCTTGTCCCTCCATTCATATTTAAGTCCTGTACCTTCTATATGTACTCCTTAGTACAAATATCAAATAAAGTCACTCTCCTCTCATTTCATGATCATCCCATCCTCTTCCTGTCAGACTCCTGTGCCTCTGAAATATGAGAACACGGACCTGCTGAGAGGCACAACACATACATAAGTCCTGCACTGACATCCTCCTGAGTACCTCCGCTCCAACTCCTCCACTCAGACCTCTGGTCCATCTCTTATACTAACCCCTCCATTTACCCCTAGACCTCCACAACTCCGGTCAGACTTGAGCCCGGAGTATATGTACTTTAACAGAGGAGCAGAGTGCAAGGCTGGAGCAACCAGAGTGATGAGCCATTGCAGTGCTGAAAAGGAAACAGAGTCACCTATGAAGAAGAACAGAGGAGGATCCAAAATGGGTCCAATGCCATGCTGGCTAGAAATGCTGAAGCTGGCAGCAGAGTGAATGGAGGTGTCTTCAGACTTGTGGTCCAAAGATGGCGGAGGTAGCAGAGTTGGATGTTAAGGATGGGAATGAGAAATGACCAGGAGGCTGACTTTCCTTTCTGAGGTGTTCTGCCTTCCTCCAGTGAGAGACTGGAGGTGGCTAACAGACTGGACTAGGCCATCACTTATGTGTGTGCACACCTAGTGCAGTGGCATTGACAGGAAGTGAGAGGCAAGGAAGTCCAGAGGCCATGGCAATTCTGGAGTGCACTCTGGAGCAGAGGTGACAGAGATGGAAGCAGAGGTTCCAGAGGCACTGGGGGTTTGGCATTCCATTTGCAGGGGTCAGATGACATGCTGCTCATATCCCAGTCACTCAACAGAGTATCATGGGTGAGTAGCTGTGTCCTAAACCCAACAAGTGAGGGAACCCAAGGAGGTGACTTGAAAGTCAAAGGTGGTCTCATCAAAGGGCATGGAAGGAAAAAGTCTGCAACCAGGAGTAAAGGGAAAAGACCTGCTGAGGGGGCAGAGTCTGGTCGGAGTTTGGAGGTGCAGAGAACCAGAAGAAGTGGGAGCTATCAAGAGGATAGCGAGAAGTAGTCAAAGTTTGGAGTAATGACAAGGGATGTGGTGCACAGTTGGATTTGATGTGAATCCAAGAGCATGCAGAGGTCATGACAGGTGGTCTAAGGTTGGAAACAAGAGGGAATAGAGACCTGCTCAAGTGGGAGTACAAATATATTGTTAAGTCTAGACTCTCCAGACTCAAGTCCAATCGGAGGTCCAGGGGTATTGAGGGGTAGTAGACTGGTTAGTCTCAGAGTTGGACCAAAGTCTGGGGCAGAGGAGTCAGAGCAAAGGTACTTAGGAGAATGTTGGCACAGGACTGATGTGTCACGCCCTTGAACAGGTCCATGTCCTTATATTTCAGAGGATCAAAGGTCTGACAGGAGAAGAGAGATCACAATGAGAGTGAGGAGGATAGACTAATTTGATATTCATGCTAAAGCTACATGACAGAGGTTACAGGAATTATATACTAAGAGTTCAGGAGGTAAGTATGCTGGAGCACAGCATAGGAGCTGTGTTCCAAGACAAGTATTACAAATGTACAATAATGATAAGTAATACTACAAAGCAATTCCAGGTCCAGGTATAACTGAATACCAGTCCAAGTATAGCATTGGTCTGGTCAGAGGAGCAGAGATCCAAGCATGGAGGAATGGAGATGGACTGAGGGGGTGGAGTTGGCCAGAGTTGGCCAGAGTTGACAGGAGTTGGGGTCAAAGGGGTTGGAGATGGATAGAATGGCATGGGATATGACAGCAACCCCACCTCTATGCCAGTATGCAATGATTACAGGACTGAGCAACAGCTCCCCCTGTCCTGTGATGATCTGCATTGGAAAATATTTAGATTTCCAGTGATGCATCACTACTCATACAGTGACCTCAAAAACCCTTTCCATGTTGGCCTGGATGGTGGTGTGCTTCGCACACCACCAAACACCGTGGGAATTGCAATTAGCATTGGTGGAATTATAAATAGTACATACTCCTGGCTATGAAATTGCCCCCAGGGTCATGTGATTTGGTTCACACAATATGGAGACATGATTCATTCAAAACACTAATATCATGGAAAGGGTTTTTGCACTTTTGGATTGATGACTAGAATCTCACTCAAATCATACAATAACTGTTATTGTTTGTTGATATATACAAACAGACATATATAAT
>JBBPKI010000977.1:0-15857 GCA_038089155.1 Nevesoporus exiguus
CCTATATAGTGCTCAGAAAATATAAAACAATGTCAAATAAGTAAACATAGCAAAACTGGCCCAAAACAATCTAAACTAGTCACCAACAAACATACCTGGATATCAGAATACTGGTAAACATTACTAGGAAGTAATCCTGGCCAGTATAAACCAACTTTGGCTTGTTTCTGCACAATCTGATCATGTAGAGGATCAATTCTGTCTGGAAACATACTGGGAAATCATCCAGTCAACTGGAATAACATTGGGATGACTGAGATAACACCAGATGACTTGCAATAATGTTAGATGCCCTATAAATCTGGAATACACATGCAGGGAACCAAGGTTTCCTACAGCACATCTACATACACTATGGGAATGCTATCATCAGAGACTTTCACCCTCATTATGATAATGAATGCCATGTTGGATGATCTACCAACTGTATGTGATCAGATTGCAGATGCAATTGTATGAAGTACTGCTGCTGATCTCTACATCCCTTTGATTGCACATACATGCCTTGAGATGGAACAGCAACTGGTGGATTCCAAGTCAATGTCCCCCCCCTCCATGATTGCCTTAGCCATGGCAATATCTATTACCTCTATTTGTATTCCAAAGATCTACAGTACCTGCAACAAACTAGGACACAGTAAATGTTGCCTTAACTCCAAGTGCCCACCTGGCTATTGCATTGGTCACTCTTGGGCTGAGTGCATTAGTGAGGGGGGTAGTCATAAAGGACAGTGCAAAGCTGTTATGAGAGAAAAGACTGAGCACCAATGTGGAGGAAGGCTCTCAGCAACCAGTAAATCTGGAAACATTTGTTATGACTCCTTGGGATAAGCATACCATGTTGACCCTGACATGAACATGGCCTTTGTCCTCCAGGATAACCCTAAGCCCACTATGAGTACACCTGAGTGTGTCCAAAGTACCTCTTTCAGTAGGCTTTTAACTGACACAATAACTGATGAATTTTTATGCAGACTGCTGGACTAGGATCTGGATAAATATAATATCCTCTTCCTTGAACTAGAAACTCCATGTACATCTATCAACTGGGACCTTCACTCACAACCAGCAAACTACTCTGCTCTGACTGCATGTACCCCCAATCAATATACTCCCACCATTATTGATCTCTCCTTGGTTTCCTTTTTTCTAGACACTGGAGTATCCATTCATATCAGTAATACAGCATCCAATTTCTTATGCTTATGCCCCATCCCTCTGCACACTGTATATGGGGTTGGAGGGACTGCTGTCCAAGCCACTGGTATTGGATCAATCTGGATTGTCATTGCAAAGGGTATCCATATCACCCTGGATAACATACTCTATATCCTGGATGCTGTAGTGCAACTCATCTTGATATCTTCCCTAACATTAGCACTCAAGTGTGTTGCATATTTTGCTAATTCAACATGCTGGATTACATCTGTGAATGGAACTCACTTACTTACTGGGAGTCTCACATCATACAGACTATATGTGGTATCAGGTGGACAGCTCACTGCAAGCCATGTTCTGATGGCCTGTGCCAGTCCAATGCTTGAGACCTGGCACTGTTGCTTAGGTCATGCCAACTATCATGCAGTTGCTGACCTGGCCCATCAACAATTTGCTACTGGTATGACAGTTGCATCATCTCCACCTCCACTACTTGTAACTATTGTATCTTGCATAAACAGACTCACTTGAATGCCCTGAGGGTCCATAAAGATAGTAGAGCAAAGAGTCAACTAAGAGATTGTTTATGTTGACCTCATGGAGCACCCAGAGCATGTGTCAGCTTCAGGAAACCATTATGTCCTTAATATCATAGATGACTATTCTTCATTCTGCTGGTCAGTACTGCTAGCTTTGAAATTCAATGCCTTCTCCACACTACAAACTTGAGAACTTGCTTATGAAGCTGAAACTGGCTCCCATATACAGTACTTGTCAATTGATAGAATGTGTTTTTTGCCACTGCTTGTTACCTCACCAACTGCACTCCTGTTTTCTTCCAACAAGGTTAGACACCATATGAGCACTGGTATAGTAAGATACTGGACCTTGCATACCTTTGAGAGATTGGTTGCAAAGCATTTGTGCTGATTCAAAATCAGCACAACCCAAAAGTCTTTGAGCACTCTGTAGAATGTGTACTTATTGGATACTCAGCAGATGTCAAAGCCTATCAATACTACCACCATACAACAGGTAAAGTTTTCGTTTCCTACCATGTGTTCTTTATTGAGTCACATCAAACCTCTGCCAATATGCATCCAACATGATATCAAGGACCACACTACCATACCTCATGCCCCTGTGATATCAACTGAACCTTCAACTTGTCATACACCATCACCCTTCATTGAATCTGATAACACTCCAAATCTATTATGCCACTCAACATATATTTCTCATCCAATAGAGAAATGTGTCACATCCCTAGGTATTCCTTATATTCTCCCCTTTCAGCACACCCTATTAGCTGCCATAGAAAAGGCAGAGATGTTAGGAGTGATAAATGGAGACCCTCCTATGCCTATGGATGACAAGGCTCCACACAATGAGTACTCTCTCTTCAACAAGTTAACATTTGTAAGCACTAGTGACCATCCTGTGGATCTTGTATTAGACCAGGAGGCTATGGTGTTGTCAGATGCTGCAAAATGGATGAAAGCTCTTAAGGAGGAGTTTAAGTCTGTCATATCCTATGCTATTCTGTTGGCAACCTCTACCACTTAAGGCTTTGGTCACCACTAGTCAGACTTGCTAAGAGATCAAGAGGATGATAGAGGGATATCAACCAGGACTTGACTGAAGTCTGGTTGTTGATGACATTGGGTTCTTATACTACTTACATGGTTTAGGGCAAGTGTGTAACTACTTACTAATCTACTACATCATAGATGATATCATAGACCTAGACCAATGGTAATTAAAGAAGCATATTGTGGAGTGCTCTAGAATGAGTGGTGATTAAGAAAGCAAGTATGATAGAAGTGAAAGGGAATGATCTAGACTTGATCATGTGATAGTTCCCACAGTCATGTGCAAGTGATCATGTGACTTGATAAGATAAGATAAGAGATGAAATTGTAACATTACCCCCCTCCTATGAATTGCATTCCAGGCAATTGAAGGGAACCTGGGAGGGCTCCATCATGTTTGTATAGGAAGAAAAAAGGGAATCAAAGTCCATTTGGACCATTCTGAGCTTCTGGGGTGCTGCTGGGTTAGATAAGTAGAAGTCCTTTATTGCCTCTTTGGCATTAGTAAGGTGGCTCTGAGGTTCCCATGTGTGGTCTTCCTCGTCATAGCCTTTCCAGTGTACTAAGAATTCCAGGGATTGTCCTTTAAGTTGTGAGTTGACTATATATGTAGTCGACTTTGAACTCTGGAATTCCTTCTTGTGTGCCCACAATGGATCCCAGGGCAACAATGGGTTGATTATCAAGGCGTTTCTTGTAATGTTTAACCCTTGAAATGTTTACAGTGGGGTGGATTTGCAGGGTAAAATATGGTTTAAGAGTGATGGCGTTGGGGCCTGCGAAGAAAAGGATTTCATAGAGGCCAATCCATCTTTCTGTCAACTTCTTGGATGCCCTATTTAACTTGATATTCTCAGTTGACAACCAGACAATATCTCCAATTGTCAAGTCTGAGACCTTGGAGCAGTGTTTGTCTGCTTGTGATTTTATTGAAAATTGAGCTTTTTCAAGAGATTCTTTAGCTTGCTCAAGTGTCTTAGAAAAGTCCTGTGCAAAGGCCAAGGACGATTTATTCTTGGTGATTGAAGGCTCAATGCCCATCCTTGGTTCATAAGTTTTAGTAACTTTGAATGGGCTTTTCTTGGTAGCAGAGTGCTGGTGATTGTTATAAGAGAATTGTGCCAGGGGGAGCCACTCTGCCCATTTGTCTTGTTTTTTGGCTGTAAAAAGCCAAAGATATTGCTGAAGGTCTCTATTGACCCATTCTGTCTGTCCATCTGTTTGGGAGTGGAATGCTGTAGATATATTAAGGTTGATCTTTAGCATCTTGCTGAAATCCTTCATGACTTGTGAAGCAAATTGGGGTCCTCTATCTGAGATTATGGACCTAGGGAGACCATAGTGCTTCCAGACATGGTCCCTGTATAGCTTTGCTGTTCTGAGTGCCATGATAGTCTTATTGGTGGGGATGAATTCCACCTCTTTTGAGAATCGGTCTACTACAACTAGAACAGAGTTGTAGATATTGGATAGGGGAAGGTCGGTGATGAAGTCTGTGGAGATGTCTCTCCATGAACCTTCTGGAATAGGGTTTGGAATCAATTCTCCCTTGGGTGCTTTGTTTTCTGGCTTTATTCTTGTGCATCTGTCATAGCGTGAGCAGTAGTCTTTGACTTGGGCTCAAAGGCTGTTCCATTGAAAGTACTACTCAATGATTTTCCATGTTTTCTCTGCACTGCCATGTCTGGCAATTGAAGAATCATGGTAAAGTGTTATTGTCTCTTGGTGCAAATTGTCCTTTTGGGGAACGAAGATCCTATTACCAAGATACAGGATGCTGTCTTTGTTAAGAAGGTCAGATTTGTCTTCACCCTTCCATTCTTCCTGTGCTTCCATGATCCTTTCTAACAGCTTTCTTTCTTCTCCTTCAATCATGTAAGCTTGCCTTTTATATACCCTTACTCTATTTTCAGGGATCATTTGAACACCCTTGTTGTCTTCATTGATTCCAATGGCATGATTCTCTCATTGAGAGAGAGCATCAGCCTTTCCCATTTGGGATCCAGGCTTGTTGACTAAGACATAATTGAACCTTGAAAGCCATTGTGACCAACAAGCTTGTCAACAATTTAAGTCATGTTTTGTTATGAAGTATTGGAGGTTGGCATGATCTGTCCATACTTCAAATTCTCCTGCCCCCTCAAGGTAATGCTGCCATTGTTCCAAGGTGAGGATAATTGCGAGCATTTCCTTATCTGCAATTGGATAGTTCCTCTGCTTGGGGGTCATGGAGGTGAAGGAAAAGGTGACAGGGTGCCACTGTTACGATTTCACTCCTTATCTTATCTTATCAAGTCACATGATCACTTACATGTGACTATGGGAACTATCACATGATCAAGTCTAGACCATTCCCTTTCACTTTCATCACACTCGCTGCTTTAATCTCTGCTCGCTCTAGACTCTTATCTACCTTGCTTTCTTAATTACCAGTATTCTAGACCATGACATCATTAATGACATAGTACATTAGTCAGTATTCTCAGACCTGCCCTAAACACCCTGTAGTAGTATATATTCTGAATCCAAATGACGACTGGACTTCAGCCAAGTCCTGGTTGATTTCCCTACAATCTTCCTCTTGATTCCAGCAAGCCTAGTTAGTAGTGACTGAAGCTCTGACGAGTGTAGGTTGCCAACATTAGGACTTGACTATCACCACTTCCCTCACTACTCACTCTTACCTCACCATTGTTTGTGACAACCCCAGACCCTAGGGGCAAAGGGATCATTTATATACCACTCTTCACATTCATGTGCACTTGTGCTACTCTTCTCTTTTACATATACCCTGGCTATACACTGGTGAAGGTTGACCCATCTATAGGAGGGTTGTCAAGGGGTGAGCTCAAGAGCTCTTAATTGGTTTAAAAACTGCCTCTGCACATTTCCATTTCGAAGGAGCTTTGGCTCGTGTCCACATGAGGCACATTACTTTTAGAATTACTACTACACAGTTGGTCACTGGTGAAAGAGTGGTCTTGTGCCCACCAGCCCAACTTACATACAAATTTCGAAGACTCTAGTCTAGTGGCTATTGACTGGATAGAGTACTAGCTGGAGTTGACAAGGTCCTTGCTAGCTTATATGTTTTTGAATGTTCCCACAAGATCCTTCCAAGTCCAAGGAGATTGAGGTTCACCTCCCCTCTGAGGAAACCCAAATCAGTGATAACTACGAATATCATTGACAAGCATCTTTCAATCCTAATGACAAGTATTGTGATGCTCAAGGAGGTCATCATTATTACACACCAAGAACTCCTACCCCTGAGGTAGAAGAAGAATCTAACTCAGAACACTCCCCCTTCTCTGCTAGGAAAGACCAAGAAGGTTGGCTCCATTATCAGCCACCTAACCCACGATATGAAGTTCCAGATCCCTTACCACATCAGAACATCTTTGAAAGACATGACCTTCACCCTACCTTTTAGACGCTATAAGAGGAAATTGAGACTTTGATGATGACCTCCTTCTCTACTTCCAAGTAACCCCCAAAGAAGCTGCTTGCTTCCGATGACAAGTTCTTTTGGTCCAACTCTATGCAGACCCAAGACAAGCAAACAGAAGAGTCTTAGAACTCTTAAACAACATTGAAGAAGGGTTAGCAGAGCTAGAAGCTCTTAACAGAACCCCATCCCACAGTCCTGAACCAGAACCAGAACTGGTTCAACAAGAAAGAAATCATGTCATGGTACCCTTACAGGAACCCAAACCCCCTTGTCGACTCCAAAACCAACAACTCCTCTGAGAACCCGCTAGGAGACCAATCCTCATCCCCAGACTGGATCTCCCAATCTCCTTCTGCACCCACTCCAGAGATGTCTGCTGAAATGATCCGGATGCTGTCAGACCAGCTGCTGGCCCTGCAAGAAGAGCTTGCAGAGCTTAAAAGGGAAAAGGGAATGAACTGGACTGACAACACCAAAGTGAAAGTGTCAAAAAAGATGAAAATGGTTCCAGACCCAGGTAGATATGATGGAAACAAGAACAAGTATGATAATTAGTCCATGAATCTAGTATTGTACCTAAAAAGCAACCCTGAATCTTTCATAACAAACAAACAAAAGGTCATTGTGGCCTTAACAAGGATAGACCCCAAAACAGGGGAAAAGGACAAAAACGGAGCTGGCCATTGGGCACACCAGCAACTGAAACACTTCATGAAATCAGATAACTGGCCCAGCGAAGAAACGTTAGGAAAACTCCTTTTCCAATGCTTCAAATCAGTAAATGAAAAAGATGAAGCACGAATGAAGTTAGAATGGTGTTGACAGATGCCAAGTGAGAGCACACAAGCCTTCACCACCAGGTGGTTATGTTATTATTACGACACTGGAGGAGACCCCTCGAAACCTGATCCATCAGGAGTATGAATGTTTGAGAAGGCCCTAGAAGAAAAGCTAGCTTGGCAAATCTACCAAGCTGGAGAAAGGAAGTCTTGTATTCAGGACTATATAGAAAAAGCAAAAGAACTAGGGTCAAGACTCAACTCGTTCAAACTAAGAAAGATGGAGAGGGGCCAACAAGGTTCTTCTCAAAACAATACCTACCAAGAAGGGCAGGCCCACCCATATGGAGGAAGAGGGCAGCCCATGGACATTGGAGCTCTATGGCAGCAGAACTCCAAATGTTACAATTGTGACAAGGATGGACATATAGCCCACAATTGTCCCAACCAAAAAAAGGAATGTCTGAAGTGTAAATTCCTGGGCAGAGGACACAAAGTAAATTGCAGGAAAAGAGCCCAAGGACTGCAAAGGAAACCACAGATTAGGGCTATGGAAGAAAAGAAAGAAGAAGACAAGAAGGAAGAACTGAAGGAAGCAAAGGCCATCAAAGGAATGAACTTTGATGAGATGAAAGCATACTTCTTTGACCTCCATGATATGGAGATGAAGAAGCAGGGAAAAGGATATGGCAACTGAGAGATCTGGGACCTTAGAAGCCAAAAGAAAAATCTCTAAATACAATGAATAGTTTCTCTTCTCTCTCACCATATGTACAGTATGGACAAGACTTTGACGAAGATTTGGATGCCTCCTCCACATGCTATTCTTCTGACTCTGAACTGACATCCCCTATTTATAGAGTACATCTCCCATCTACCGAGACTGGGTCTCCAGAAAAGGAGCTTGCTGCACAGGAATGCAGACTTAATTTGGTCAAAGAAAAAGAAAAAAAATATTTATGAGGATAGTTTCCAAGAATGAATTCTCCTATGAAATACAAAGGTGCAATATGAGATCCTTATGGATATCTCAATTGCACACCCCACTACCAAGCACAAGAGACACCAGTGCAAGGCCCTTTTGGATAGTGGTGCAAATGGAGTCTTCATAGACCAAGAATGGGCTAAACAAGTCTAACTTCCCTTAGAAAAGCTTGAAAGGGAAATACCAGTTTTCAACATCAATGGAACAAAGAATTCTGCAGGAAGTGTTATATACAAAGCAGAGATAATCCTCAACTACAAAGGACATCATGGATGCCTAATCATGGAAGTCACCAATCTAGGCAAGAATAATATGATCCTCGGATATACATGGTTGGCAAAACATAACCCAACCATCAACTGGACAAAAGGGGAAGTCAAGATGGCAAGATGCCCAAGGTCCTGTTACATGCTATCGGACAGAGGCACACACTTGGCAAAAGAGGAAGAAGAAAAGCTCAAGCACACTTTGACCATGCATCAGTGTAAAGATTTGTTCTACCTTGGGTGTGTAAGGTAGATCAGTAGAATGAGTAGTGGGTGCGATTAGTTCGACCCAATAAGGATTCTGGAAGAGCAGATGAGTGGGAGGAGAATGCCCAGGGCTTACTAACTCTCTAGGAAATGATTTATTGTGATCCTGGATCGTCCTGGAGCAGGCAGGCAGCAATTCAAGTTACCTGGCTTGAAAATGGTGTAGAAATGTGTGGAAGCATGAGCGGAATGTGTTGTACTTGAACCCAGGTGCGGTTTCTTGGTCATGATGATGGGTGATGGAAGCTGAGTACTATTTTAGGCCTAGATACATGCATATACTATCGCTGGAAACTCCCAGCTACTAAGGTATTAAGTAAAAATACCGGTATAAGTTGAACCAGGTAAGTAACAACTTAGGAAATAACCAGAATGTAGTAAAGAAGACATTTGGCCAGTTGACTGGGATGTGCTGGGTAAGTAGTTGACGTCTGGTATGAAAGAAACATAGAGAGAGAATGAAAGGCAGAGACAAATGGACTCACCAACAGGCGGACATGGACACAGAGGACACGTTTTGCTGGTTAGGACGACAACAAGGGCGGCCAGGTACTTGTACTACCGAATGCGACGAATGCCGGTGAGACTGGGAAACAGGCCAGTGGACCAGGATGCAGTGGCCATGTGGAGAACTGTACTGGATATAGTGCAGATGACTTGACATTGGTGGTATGCCTATGCGAACGTGTTGTGATGGCGATTCACATGCAGGGAACTTCAGTTCCCTACATCAGTTCATCAAAAGCCTTGAAATGCCAAAGAAAAAAGAACCTACTCTCGAAGAGATGGTTCCAAAAGAATATCATTATTTCCTAGACATGTTCAGCAAGAAGGAATCCAAACAGTTACCCCTGAGAAAACCCTGGGATCATGAGATAAAGCTGAAGCCTGGCTTTCAACCAAAAAAGGCTAAAATATTTCCAATGAGCAAGGATGAGATGGAAGAACTAAAAGGCCTTATTAATGAACAAACCAAAAAGGGTTATATTCATCCATCCTGCTCCCCCCAAATGTCACTGGTCTTCTTTATTCCCAAAAATGATGGAAAGAAGAGACTAGTGCAAGACTACTGCTACCTAAATGAGTGGACAGTAAAGAACAACTACCCCTTACCACTAATAAGTCAGCTAGTGGATAAGCTCCAAGGGGTGAAGCTCTTCACAAAATTAGATCTTTGATGGGGCTACAATAATATCAGAATTAAAGAAGGTGATGAATGGAAGGCAGCCTTTGTCTCACATACCAGTGCCTATGAACCTTTAGTCATGTTCTTTGGTCAATGCAATGCCCCTGCCACATTCCAACAAATGATGAATGAGATATTTGCAGACATGGACAGCATTGTCATCATCTATATAGATGATATCATGATTTTCACAAAGACTAACGACAAAAAGGAACATGATCGCATTGTCAAGGAAGTCCTTAAAAGGTTGAAGGAACATAACCTATTCCTCAAATCAGAAAAATGCTTTTTCAAGCAAAAGGAGGTCAAATTCCTTGGTATGGTAGTAAACACCAATGGGATTAAGATGGAGAAAGGAAAGGTAGAGGCTATCCTAGAGTGGCCCATGCCCAAGAACATCAAGGGAGTCCACAGTTTCCTTGGGCTTGCCAATTACTACCGCAGATTCATTCAAGACTTCTCCAAAGTCTCTCATCCCCTGAATGATCTGACAAAAAAAGACCAATCTTGGCAGTGGGGACCCCAAGAACAAGGAGCTTTTGATCAGCTCAAGGAAGCCTTCACCACAGCACCCATTCTCGCATATCCAGACAATAATAGTGAGTTTTGCCTGGAAATGGATGCTTCAGACTTCACAACCGGCACAGTCCTTTTGATCAAGCAAGAAGACAAGTGGCACCCCATTGCCTTTTCCTTGGCTTCCATGACCCCTGAGCAGAGGAACTACCCAATAGCAGATAAGGAAATGCTCGCCATTATTCTCACGTTGGAACAATGGAGGCATTACCTTGAGGGGGCAGGAGAATTTAAAGTATGGACAGACCACACCAACCTAAAATACTTCATGACGAAACAAGATTTGAATTATTGTCAAGCTCGATGGTCACAATGGCTCTTGAGATTTAATTATGTCTTAGTTAATAAGCCTGGATTCCAAATGGGGAAGGCTGACACACTCTCTCGACAAGAGGATCACGCCATTGGCATAGACAAAGACAACAAGGGCATTCAAATAATCCCTGAAAACAGAGTAAGGGTGGAAAGCAAACAAGGCTTCATGATAGAAGGAGAAGAGAGAAAATTGTTAGAGAAAATTGTCAAAGCACAAGAAGAATGGAAGGGTCCAGAATGACCTAACCTACTAAACAAAGACGGAATCTTGTATCTTGGTAACAAGATTTTCATGCCCCCAAAAGGACAATTACACCAAGATATAATTACGCTTTACCACGATTCACCAATTGTAGGGCACAGAAGTGCGAATAAGACATGGAATACAATAGAACAATACTTTCAGTGGCCAGGTCTTCGTGCTCAAGTCACTGATTATTGTTCAAGGTGTGATTGTTGTGCACGAATGAAACCAATGAACAAGGCCCCCTTGGGAGAACTTATTCCCAATCCTATCCCTAATGATCCATGGCAAGATATATCTGTGGACTTCATCACTGACTTACTGCTCTCCCACAGACATGACACAATCCTTGTGGTTGTAGATCGTTTCTCCAAAGAGGTGGAATTCATACCCACCAACAAAACCATCACATCACTTGGCACTGCTGAACTTTATCGAGACCATGTTTGGAAGCATCATGGACTCCCCCACTCGATCATCTTGGACCGTGGTCCACAATTTGCTTCCCAATTAATGAAGAATCTTGCCAATATGCTGAAGATTGATCTCCGAATGTCCATGGCATTCCATCCCCAAACAGACGGACAAACAGAATGGGTCAACCAAGATTTACAGCAATACCTCCAACTCTTTACCTCTGAAAAGCAAGATTCTTGGGCTAAATGGTTGCATCTCACCCAATTCACCTTTAATAATCGACTACATTTTGCAACCAAAAAGACACCATTCAAGGTAACCAAATCCTATGAACCAAGGATGGGTATTGAACCCATCAAATCCAAGAATGAAGCAGCAGCCTCCTTCGGCACTGACTTCTCCACTACACTTGAGCAAGCTAGAGCATCCCTCAAAAAAGCTTAACAAACAATGAAGGTTCAAGCAGATAAACACCACTCCAAGGGACCTGAATACACCATTGGAGATAAAGTTTGGCTTTCCATGGAGAATATCAAACTTAATCGGGCATTGAAGAAGCTCACTGAATGATGAATCAGTCCATATACAATAATTGAACTTTCTGGCCCAAATGCCATAAAACTTCACCTTCCCAAGATGCTTCACATCCATCCAATGGTCAATATTTCCCATGTAAAGTCATACAAGGAATGTCTTGACAATCAACCCATAGTTGCCCCAGAACCCGTTGTGGGCACAGAAGGTGATGAACTAGAATTTGAGGTTGACTATATAGTCAATTCATGCCTCAAGGGGCACTCCCTAGAATTCCTGGTTCACTGAAAAGGCTATGATGAGGAAGACCATACCTGGGAACCTCAGAGCCACCTCAAGAATGCACAGGATGCAATAAAGGACTTCTATGCTTCGAACCTGGCAGCACTCCGGAAACTTCAAATGCTACAAATGGACTTTGATTCTTTGTTCTCTTCTTATCAGAATATGACGGAACCCTCTCAGGTTCCCTTCAATCACCTGGAATGTGATGTAAAAGTTAATCCTACCTTGAGATGTAAGGCAGGTCAGTAGAATGAGAAGTGGGTGCAATTAGTTTGACCCAAAAGGGGATTCTAAAGGAGTGGACTAGTAGGAGAAGAGTGCCCAGGGCTTACTAACTCTCTAAACTTGATGATGTAGTGATACTGGACTGTCCTGGAGCAGGCAGGCAGTGATTTGAGTTATCAGACTTGTAATGGCATGGCCAGTGGTGGAATTGTGAGTGGAATACGTAGTGCTTGATATCTGGGTGTGGTTTCTTGGTCATGATGATGGAAGTCAGAAGCTAGATACCATTTTTAGTATAGATACATGAATATACTATTGCTTGAAACTCATAGCGACTAAGGAAATACTGGTACAAGTCAAACTGGGTGAATAAAGATATTTAAAAGATGACCAGGAAACTATATAGTTGTAACCCAGCCAGTTTCAGAACGGGTACACATAGTTACTTGAATCCAGTATTAAAGAAGCATATTAAAAATATAAAGAAGCCATGAATGGACTTACCAGCAGGCAGACATGGACATGTAGGACAGGTGAGGGCAATGACAGAGGACAGTAGAGTACTGGTACTACCAGCTGGTTGACTGGTATGTGGTGACACTGGGTGACAAGAGGACAGCCAGGTACCAATACTACTGGCCGGTTGACCAGTATGTGGTGACTGGCTGGTTGATGATAGAGAATAGCTGGGTAGTGATACTACCAGCTGGTTGACTGGTATGTGATGAGAGGACAGCCAGATACCAATACTATCAGCTGGTTGACTGGTATGTGGTGACTGGCCAGTTGATGATAGAGAATAACTGGGTACTGATACTACCAGCCAGTCGACCAGCATGTGATGGCCAAGCTGAGGACGACACTGGATATGTCAATAGTGATTTGATGCTTGAGATAGGGCACTGGGACAACTGTGTTACAGCAATATACATACATGCAGGGAACACCAGTTCCCTACAGTGATTCATAGGAAGGGGGTAATGTTATGATTTCACTCCTTATCTTATCTTATCAAGTCACATGATCACTTACACATGACCATGGGAACTATCACATGATCAAGTCTAGATCATTCCCTTTCACTTTCATCACACTCGCTGCATTAATCTCTGCTCACTCTAGACTCTTGTCTACCTTGCTTTTTTAATTACTGGTATTCTAGACCATGACATCATTAATGATGTAGTACATTAGTCAGTATTCTCAGACCTGCCCTAAACACCCTGTAGTAGTATATATTCTGAATCCAAATGACGACCTGCAGTAGTAGTTTGCAAGTCCCAGAAAACTGTGGATGTTACAAAAATCCCCTTTTCTTCATCTTTTCCTTATCTTTGCCACTTCCTTGCCAACCTCTTAGCTAAGTCCTTATCTTTGGACTCTGCTCTAACCCTCATTTGGACTGTGCCTTACCCCTATGGTATCTTTTCCATGTTTATCTCCGCCTGGTTGCCATCCACTCCTTATAGCCTCTTTATCTCCCCTTCATAGCCTTCCATTATTGATGCCATCTTTGTGCCTACCTATGCATAGCTGCCATCAACCTCCCCTAAGGTGGTCTGTGCACATACCCAGTAGTATATAAGTAGGAACCACTCCTGTAGAGTACCCTAAGCTTAGTTTGCCCAATTGGTAGTGCCATTCTAGGCCCATTCCTAGTGAGAGTGCCAGTCTCTCCTAGTGTTCCCCTTGCCTTGCACCTCTCATTGTCCCTCTTGTCTTCTGATCTAGTCCTAGTTTGGTGCTGCCTTAGGCCACTGTAACAGTGGACTCCTTTGATGTTCTTGGGTATTGGCCACTAGAGGATGGCTTCTACCTTGCTTTTTTCCATTTTTATTCCCTTGGTGTTAACTACCATGCCAAGGAATTCAACCTCCTTTTGCTTAAAGAAGCACTTTTCTGGTTTTAAGAACAGGTCATGTTCTTTCAACCACTTCAAGACTTCTATGATGATTTTATCATGTTCCTTTTCATCATTTGTCTTGGTGAAGATCATTATGTCATCAATGTAAACTATGATGACACTATCCATATCAGCAAAGATTTCATCCATCATTTGCTGAAAGATGGCAGGGGCATTGCACTGTCCGAAGAACATTACAAGGGGTTCATACACTCCAGTATGAGAGACTGTCATATCCCGAAACTCAGAACCTAACTCCAGTCACTCCGGCACCCTCTGGCCCATCTCCGCTCATAACTCCGGTGACATTTCTATGTTCCCCTGTAGCTAGTTTCCTTGGACTCTGTTCTTAGTACACCTTCATGACTCCTTTCTTACGATAGAACTTTATTACTAATCTTTGTACCGCTTCCTCCGCTTAGACACATCTCCGGTACCAGTGCTCGCTTAGGAGCACAGCTCCGAGGCTGTGCTCTAGTATACTTACTTCCGAACTCCTACGGTACATATTTCCTTCTGACTCCGTACTTAGTAATCTCCTGCGGACTTACTCATCCAACTACGGACTTTAGTCATCCGCTCCTCCGTATATAAACTCTGTAGAACTATGCCGTGTATTTCCTCAGTTTGAATATCAACTTAACTCGACGTTCTCCTCCTCTGACCACTTCAAGTCATTGAGCGACTTCCTCCGACCCCCCTTCGACCCTCCGACCCTCTGTCCGTAAATCCAGGACAACGGATCCTTTGTAAGGGTGCACCACATAAGGTGAAGCCAAGTCCCATCTGCCTAGCCAACTCTGGTGCCCCAGAGTTCATCGGAGTTCGTCCGGACGAAGTTTAACAGACATGGTGAGCTTCTTGTTGAACCAGTGCTAGTTCCAGTTCTGGTGATGGGGAGAGGGAAGGTGTATGTAGATTTCGGAGATTATTTAATCTTCTTTGTAATTCTTCTAGGAGTTCTATTCCTTGTCTTAGTTGGGGGCGGTGATCGTGAAGTTGCACTTGTAGGACTCTTGCTCTAAATGCTAAAGCTTGGTCCTGCGGAATTCCGTGCGCTTGAAGTAGGAATTCATTGAAGGGTTCTCCTTCTCTGATTTGGTCTAGGAGATAAGGAAGAAAGTCGATGTCTTCAAAGATGCTGACTAGTGGGACTGGCATAGGAGTGCGATATTGATCCATGTCATTGTTTGGATGGTAATGAATCCACCCGTCTTCGTCTTCTCTTCCTATATAGAGAGACACTTGAGAATCAACTTCTGATTCAGTGAGGTCTTCCTCAGGTACTCTTTCATCAGGGGTGGTACCTCTTGTTTGGGCTAGGTTTCCATTCCAGAAGCGGAATCTCCTGGTTTGGTCTATGTACCCGTTGTTTGGGTCAAAGGAGTATTCTCAGTGATGTAAAGATCTAAATGTGCCTGTGTGTGAGGCAAGAGAAGGGTAATGGGGCAATATGTTTGTCCCAGGGAGTCTCAAGACAATCCTAAATGGCCGGAAATGGGTAATAAAAGAATGATAAAGAGTGTACCACTGGTGTGGACTACTCCTATGGGGGCCTTCTCCAAAAGGAACTGGACTCCAGACTTCCAGATGTGTTCCTGGACTTCTGCACGCAATGCAGACAGCGAGGGAGGGCTAGGACCGGGCTTACAGGCTTATACTGGGTGTTCTAAC
>JBBPKI010000978.1:4048-15854 GCA_038089155.1 Nevesoporus exiguus
AAACGTGCTCTCGTAATGGCGTTTACTCCCCCTTCATCGCCCTTAATCACCACCACGCTGTCCTCCCCGAGCAGCATCCCAGGCGGGGGATCCGTCACTGAGTTCCGAACGGCCTTCTTGATCATAACTCGTCCCCTTCCTGCGACTAAAGTAGCCAGGCCACTGGAGACCATCCCAAGCAAAATCATGGAGAAGCTGAACCAGTCGAAGACCAGCGCGCACATGACGCAGGTTACGACACTGATCGTTATCGGGAAGAGTCCACTTAGAGCACGGGTGAGGCGTAGTCGTTTAATGGGGGTGTTGTAGTCGACGGGGCCCATGACAAGATATGCCACGTCGATCGGATTCGTCAACCTCCCTGGCACCAGCACTTCTTTCATCTCCTTGCTCCGCTGTATGGTGAGATATGCCAAGTGTCCTGTATGCACTGTGGTCCCAGACAGGGCTGCGATATAGTTGGGTCCCGTTTTGCCATCAAGCCCCAGTCCCAGCAAGATGGGCGGTGGGCTCTTTGGTGAAACCAACCCATCCCAAACGCGAGGATTCGCCATGCTCGCGAAGCGCGCAGCGAATGAGAAAGTTCCCGGACAGTTATACCATCCGAGCCACTGCCTGCCTTCATAAAGGTGGACGGTAGCTATCGCAGAAATGGCTTCTTCACCCCCAAAGAAGCTGGCCACTCCGGATAAGTCGAGAGTGAATCGGGAACTCGCAAAGGGCGTATGAAGAGGAGGCATCGGTCCGCGATTATGACATTCTCTCTACCCTTTCGCCTGAAGCTTATAAGTGCTTGACCGCCCAAGTGGCGCAAAGCATTTACTGATAGAGCGCCCATTTAGGTAATCTCGCTCTTAGCCTGCGCTCTGGCCAAGCTCACCTGGGATGCCTCCTCACCCCAGTCTGCGTGGAAAAGGAAAGGCGGTAGAAATATACTTGTGGCAATACCGCATTCTTGGCCTGGGGGTCACTGCAGGCTAGTTAGTTGGACTTTGGGGCATCGCGCTGACCATAAAGTGCCAATTGAAATGTGGCTGTCTCCGGGTCGAGCTGTGAAAATACAGAAACAGAATGGCCGACCACAGAAGTAGCGGATTTTCTTGTGAGGACTAATCAGATGGCACTGCTTTAACGAAGACACGATTGGCGGGACCTTTTCGTCAATGACTACAAGATTGGAAAACGAATCGGCAGACGAGGCGAGTCAATAACTTCCAAACTGCAAGCACGCACTTGGCCGGATAGTGGCAATGATGACGACGCTAATCCTAGACAGTCGAGGTGCCACAGAAGCGCTGGTGATGGGGCTGTCGGTCCCGAGTCTGTCCCAGTGGTTCTTTTATCCTGGACCTCTAACCCAGACTGGTTCGTCGTCTTCAGCACGGTCATGCAAGTATCGAACAACTGACGGGGACAAATGGTGGACTCGTACATGAAAAACTTTGCAAACCCGCAATGTTAATTTGACCTTGTGCCCAACGCATGGGGGTAATGATGATTGATGGATCGACCTCGTGTCGTCACTGGGGAGTCAATTAATCGGTAGTAGGAAGAGGGTTTGCGAGTGTGTGTTCATGTTTTGTCAGTCCGTGAGACCGTTGTGTTCGACTACGCCTTTCTTTTCTTCTTCCTCACCGCCGACCACGACGACGACGACAGCAAGAAGAGACTCAACAATGGATGACGGTACGTCTTCAGCATCAGCCCCGACGACGACGACGATTTCTGCATTCGATATTTTCTGCGGCAACACCCCGCCTCAGTAGTGCCAGCACGCCACTTTCCTGTGGACTCCTACCGCGCTTCAGCACGATTCAGTATCTCTCTTTCTGTCTTTTGCTGGTGGTCAGCTCAAGGCTGGCGTCTCTCTGATACCATGCACTAGCTTTACCCCACTTTTTTTTTTCTCCATCCCAACTCTGTTCGGTTTCGCATGTACACACCACGCCTCTCCACCCTCTCCTCTCCGAACCAACCCGCCGATGAACCGACGTTGATATTTTTCTCTTCCCATTCGCGACCCCACGGCGCTTTTCGTTATCTTTTTTCTCTTCAGCCTGGAACACCCAAGATATTGCCCCTTCTGGAATCAGCATCCCGGCAGATGCCAACATGAACGGCGGTCCGCCCCACGTTGACGAACCCAGCTGGAACGCTAATGTTCGCTCCCCGGGTCGCGATCGCGGTGGCGAGCTTCCCCGCCGCTCTAGCCGAAGCAGGAGCCCTGGACGGGACGACCGAGGGTATGTTTCCCGTCACTTTGACTTCCCCTGCTGAAATAACGTACTCTTCACCTCTATTTTGATACGAAAAATCAATGACACAGCGGTCGTGAAGGAGGTCACAACCCAGGAAACAACCTGCACGTCTCGGGTCTGAGCCACAAAGTTGACACACGCGACCTCGAGCAGACCTTTGCAAAGATTGGCCGTGTAAGTCTATTCTTCGCTTGTGCTATTTCTTGTCCATGTCCTCGGTAACGGAGGTGGGGCTGCTGATGACGCGTTGTCGCCCTAGGTCAAGAAGGCGTCCGTCATGTACGACCCTCACACGCGTGAGTCCCGCGGGTTCGGTTTCGTTACTATGGAAACCGCCGAGGAAGCGGACGCTGCTATCACTGCGTTGAATGCGACAGAAATCATGGGCAAGATCGCCACGGTCGAAAAGGTGGTGTATGAGCCTTTTCGATATGTCCTTGTCAGCGCTGATCGTCGTCAAAAATATCAGGCTCGACGTGGGCGAGCACGGACGCCCACGCCTGGACGCTACTATGGGCCGCCGAAGCGCTACGACCGTACGTCCGCGTCCGTTTACTCTGGAGACATTATCTGAGCTTGGGGTACAGACGAGCGACCCTATGATCCTCGACCATACGACAGCCGCTACTCGCGCGACTTTGAGCACCGAGGCGGCCGCGGCTGGCGAGGGGGCTACGATGAGCGCCCACGCGACTATGATCGTGGCTATCGCGACTACGACCGAGGATATGCTGGTGGCAGTGGCGGCGGAGGACGCGGTGACTACGACCGCGGTGGCCGCTATGACGACAGGAGGTACTAGGGCGGCACGACAGAACCCTACACGGTTAAGTACAAACTCCGATTTTGCTTCGTAAAATCCATCACCCTCTTGTTGCGCATTGTGCGTTTAACCCCATGCCTCTTGTGCTAGCATTCTTGTATGTATTCGATAAGTCACCCTGACCTGAATACAATTGGCTTTTTTGATTTTCATGAGTGTGCGGGCGGCACGAACTGCAGAGTGAATCGCCGGTGATGGTGCATTAGTCGATGCGCATGCCTAAGTTGTCTTACGCAGTAGGTGAGCCTACGAACTACCAGAGTTAGGTCTCCCGCTGTCCTGGCGGTGTCCATTGCTTTACCAATAGCTCGCCCCATACAGTTACTCTTCGGCTTAAATTTTGAGAGGGCCGTGCGTCGCCCATCCTCCTTTCTATGCCTCGCAAGCATCATCCAACAGCACAATGCACAGCGCTCAAGTAGCCCGGTCCACATGCATCGCTCGACTGATGCCAACATCAGCGTTTCGGTTTAGCTTCTTTGGAAGGCGCACCGATCCCCAGGTCCGTGACGAGACCCTCCCTACCGCGCATCCTCATCAACTCCAACACTTCACCAATCTTGGCCACCTCTACCCAGCGCGCTCCCTGAGTCCAACTCGTGCCATCCGATCCCGTCCCGGAACCTATCCTGGAACCCGTTCTCGACGTCGCTCCAGAACTCGTCCTTGAATCCGGCACCACCACAGCCTCTACGAACCGAACACGCAACGCAAGCCACTGCATCGCCTTGATCTCCGCCACGAACGCCTCGACGCCCTCTTGTGGCCCTTCGGCGTAGATGATCCCGGGGTAGCCTACCTTGGCGAATCCGGTGAGGTCGAGGTGGGAGGCGAGGTGGTGCATCGTGCGGCGTTTAGTTGTGGAGATGAGATGGTGGGAGGTGAGGAGGGCGTGGTAGGGCGGGTACGGAGCATGGGTGCGGGTGGCGGTGGCGGCTGCAGCTGCAGGGAGAGAAGTAGTAGGTGCAGTCGAGGAAGAGGCGACTGCGAGCAAAGTGGGAGAGGGAGCCTCGCCCCGTGACGTGTGGAGCGCGGCGGTGAGATGTGCCAACACCTCGTACGCGGGAAATCTGCCGAGATTCGGAGCTGTCGAAAGAGGAACCGAGGAACGAAAACGAGACACCTACGAACAAGCCTCGTCGATCTCGGCGATTCGAGCACTGATTTCGGTATTCCACCGCTCGTGCGCTTCGCGGGAGACGTCCTCGCCCTTGACGCTGATCGCGATCGATACGGGTGGGGAGGTATCGGGGGCGTCTGTACAACGTGACAGGGCGACTTCGAACCACGTCTGAACGCCGATGAAGCGTATCTCGAAGCGCGCTTGACAAGGCGGTTGCGTGAGTGAGGTGATCAAGCTGTCTTCCTCCTCGTCATTGACGACGCCGCCAGCGTCCGTAAAGGCGTCGAGGAGGGAGGACCATATGGCGAAGTCCTCTGGAGGGAGAACGAAATTGAATCGTTCACCTGGAAGGAGGGAGCATCGGATGAGGTAGAGTTCTTCGAGTTGGTGGGCGAGGTTCGTTTGCCAGGGTTGCATGTCAGAGTCCCAAACGGACCCCCGGGCCGGAAGAGCAGCCGGCACGTGATGCACCGGTCACAAGCGGTCCGGGCCCCGTTACCGGACTGTCAGCCGTCGACTCCTTGTCGATCGACAAATCGTTGATGCTCGGGAACTCAGCCCCAAAGCCGGACCTGTGACAAACAAGCTGTTCTCGTGCTAATACCGTCGTCCTTCATGTCATTTTTCTCCGGAAAAGTATCTAGCTTGTTACAGCGCAGGGCCCGCGTCGGTATACAAGCGGTGAAAACTGTACGATCGACAGGCTCGGGAGTCATCAGAGGCTGACAGAAGTTGAATTGCGACGGAGCTTTATCGAAGAGGTCAATCCCCTCGGGATATTTCTCGACAGCCGCTGAGGCGCGTTTTTTTTACTCTCTCGATTCTCGAATCCGACTGACGCCCGTCAGTGAGTTTTAATAATGTTCCGGGAACACTGCCCCACTTTCTCGCAAGAGAGAGGGAAAATCGGATTTCAGTCCAGGCGCCACGTGCCTTACTGCCACACCTAATTCCAAATCAGACATGTGCGCCACGCCGATCGACGAACTGTGGTCGAACTTCCCATCGATACTGTGCCATTAGCGCAGCGTTTCGGGTTTTTTTCGTCAAGTGGACAACCGACTCCCTACATCTCCACCAATCAGAAGGCTGCAATCCACTACACATGACTTCCCGTAAGCTGTCAAACCATAGTAGCCGTCTCAGGTGTTCATTTGAGCTGCTTGTTAGATGAAGCGTCCAGCGCCCGGGCTGCCTGCCTGCCAGCAAAGCAACAATCAGTTGGCATTTGTAAGTATAGTAGAATTTCTCATAATGGATCACATCGGGCGGCCCTATCTGTCATGCATTATGAGAATTATGCATTGACAGATGGCTCATATGACCGAGGCGGTCCCCAACACTATGCGCTATGAGAAGTTCTACCGTATACTTATAGTATGTGATACGCGTGCCCGGTGCAGCCATGCCATGGTTAAAAGTTGGTTTCCTCGTCCTCTCCCAGTAACTTGTCTTTGATCCCTCGGCCCACCAATGGACGTCTCTGGTTGTGTTATCGCAGGTGTTGCAGTTGCCATCGTCGTCACAATAGCATCCGAGCCGTCCAAGGTACGCATATCCGAGTGAATACTTGTTCTCAATTCCGATTCGTTCTGCTTCTGGTTTCCAAGCTTGATGCTATGCCGACGTTTGGCTCGAGTGGCTGGATCGGCTCATGGTGGGGAGGTTTCAAGTATCTGACCAGCGCTGTGGACATTCTACACAAGGGATATGAAAAGGTCGGTTTGGCACTTGACACGAGTCACGCGAGCTTACTCATTTGGGATGGTTTTAGCACAAGTCGCAACCCTTCTAGGTCGCAACGTTTCAGAGCTGGTTGGTCCTCGTCAATAGCCGCAAGCATGTAGAAGAACTGCAGAGAGCACCTGTCGACACGCTCTCTTTCACGGAAGTTTTGAAGGACGTGAGTGAGTTTACTTTCGGGAAAATCTCTTTGGGTTGACTGTTTTCCGGTTGCGACTTCAAATAGATCACGCGATGGCACTGAGCTTCACCTCAATCATTATCACGTTCCGATCATTCGCTCGCGACTGACGCGAGGTATCTGCGCGCTGCATCCAGAAATCAGGAACGAGGTAGCCTGTGCTTTCGATGATGTGCTCGATCTCAGGGGCAACGGTAAGTATCTCGTTCACGTTCTTCCCGCTGCTATTGATAAACGTTTGCCGTAATCAGAGTGGAAGAGTATACCGGCGTTCAGTACCGTGCAACAGGTAGTCTGCAGAGCGAGCAACAGAGTATTCGTTGGACTCCCGTTATGTTAGCATTCTCGTTCTCTCCTCCACTTTTATTTCAACTTTATCTGCTCTAGGCCGTGAGCCATGACTGGATCGACCTCAACGTTGGGTATACCCTCGATGTTGTCAATGGGTCGTTCGTTATCGGATTGTTTTCGAACCTGCCAAAGCCGTAAGTTGCTTGCAGTTGTATTTCCAGAATTTTGCTCTCACAATGTCAATAGCGTGGCTACTAGGTCGTTTACCAGCATCGACAAAGGCTAGCGACGCGGAAGGAAGCTCCTTGGTCCGGTAATCGAGCAGCGACGAAGGTATCTAAACGAGGACGAACCCGGGTGGACTGACAAACCGGTTGGTCCATTTTGTTCACAGACTGGATCGGTGCTCACCGACGGTTTGCCTGATAGAATGATTTTCTATCTTGGATGATGGACGAGGCCGAGGGTCCCGAGTTGACGGTAGAGTCTCTGACAACTTGAATAGTAGCTCTCAATGTCGTAGCCATCCAGGTGAGCTTGATTGTCCCTGGCGTGCTATGCCACTCAAATCCATTGATTTTGCAACTAGACTTCTTCCGTATGAATTAAATCTTGTAGGGCATCGCAGTTGATTGCTGTATGATTAGAGCTTCACACATGCGCTCTTCCTCGCGGCGGATCCTCGATACATCCAGCCACTTCGCAAGGAAGTTGAAGGTATTGTCGCAAAGGATGGGTGGTTCAAGGCCGCTTTGGGCGAGATGCGAAAGGTAGACAGCTTTCTCAAGGAGTACCTACGTCTCGAAGGCATTAGTTGCGGTATCGCCCATCCATCCCTCAATATGTCAGCCGTTCTGATCGTTTCATTGCTTAGTGTGTTTGCATTGAAAGGCTTTACGTCCTCGGATGGCGCGTTTATACCAAGAGGCACCGTAATCGGTACGCTCAACCATTCCTCACACCGTGACGAAGCGGTGTACGAAAGTGCGCTTGCATTCGAGCCCTTCCAAATTGCCCAGCGGAGTGAAGGGGGCCAGCGAGGGTGCGATGCACCAGTATGTATATCTCGACGAGCGTCAATTTCATACACTTTGGACATGGTCGACAGGCGTGGTACGCCGTTTCCTTTCATTTCCGACTGGAATTGAGCGATCCCTGACCGTGGTGCTAGTCCGGGACGATTCTTTGCCGCGAACGCGTTGAAAACCATGCTGGCGCATATCGTGGTGACGTACGACGTCAAGTTGGAGGACGACGCGAGGCGTTCGCAGCCTTTGCGTTTCGCGACGCTGCTCCTACCCGATCCTGCAGCCAAGGTTATGTTCAGGAGGAGAATCGACTGATCGATCCGCACGTTGAATTCTGTCTGGCTCTTTCTGAGAACCGTGGGTGCTGTATAACGAGGTCGTCCGCGTTCGAACGGCATTCTTCGGGGATGACCTTCTGGGCTGAGACAGCCTGAGCGCCGACTTTGCGTTCGGTTTCCTTCTCGCGTGTCTCGTCGCATAGTTTTCTCAAGTCGGATATGTTCGCACGTCTTGGAAAGCCGCAAATAAGACACTCGAGTTTTCCGCTACCTCGAGCATCAAGTCCGGCAAGATCAACTATCCTTCCGACCGAGCAAGCTTAATCACTTCTCCCTCCTGTGAGCACAGGGGAAGAACCAACCGCGCGTACCACGCGCAGAGGTATCCCTATAGCAGAATTGAGACACTGCCTAACCCAACGCCGACGTCGGCCGTCACGCGTCACCGTCACCACCGGCCAACGAGGCCAAGACCGTTCTGAGTCGTCAACGTTTCAACACACGATCACGATGATACCGTGCTCGATCGGCATCAGTCACATCATCATCATCGACATCAACATCGATCACGAGACACGTGCCCCGAGCACGGAACACGCCACTCGGCAATCACCGAACAACTGTACAGTAATAGTCCAACGATTTATGATCGGATCGACAGAAGTGACGACTCGGACGTGCGCGCATGCCAACATAAACCTATCCCCTGACCCAGAAGTAGAAGCTCGCCCCACAACACGATCGATGATCGTCCGTTGACATGCGTACTGACAGGCACACCACACTTTTTTACAGCAGACACGCCCCTGTCTCAAACTGAAGAAAACCTGTATTCCACACTGTAATGACCAAAAATCAAAGTCTGAATGATGCGCAAGTCCGCGTACAAGACAGCTACGTGGCAGTAAAAATAAATCCTAAGAGGGATAAGCCAGGATGAGGACCAGAGGACACTCTCGACGTGTAGACAGGCGGTAATACTACAAAGACAGCGACTGTAGTCGCGATGGCCAAGGAAAATACAAGCGCGGCGCAAGTAAGTTGCATCCACATAGATGTGATACATACGTGACAAACATGTCACGAAATGGTCTTACATGGAGTGTCAGACTGGGACACGCCAGAAGAGTGATCGGATCATGTCATGATCCCACCGCCATCATAGGCACGATGGCTCGGGGTGGGTCCTTGCGCGAAACACCATTGCGTGATAAACGCGTGATAGAGCGCATTGCCGTTGGAAAGAGCCTTCCTGTCCGGCAGCAACGGAATGCCGCGTGGTCGTTGCGGTGGTTCCGAGCCAGGTACGGCGTCGAAATGTTGGTGAGGTACCTTCTCGGGGCACAGCTTACTCATTGCTGACCAATCCCAGTCTGCGATGTATCCGGGTTTGGAGTAGCTTATGGCGTCGTCGTCATCTCTCTCATCAGTAGTGGTAGTGGGCTGGCCGCCAATGATTACGCGCGGCACCATCGTCGGGGAAACGGACGGGGTTGAAAGGGTGGAGGAGGATGGCGACGCATTGTCTTCGTCAGACGGCGGCGACGTCGCATTGGTAACCAAAGACGGTGACGGGGTCTGAGGGGAACCCGCGGATGGAAATGAAATGGATGGTGCGGCACGGACTGTTGGAGGGACATAATTGCACAGATCGAGTTTTCCAGTCCGCAGGGGTGCCGAGCGCTTCTCCTTGGTATGAATCGAAGGGACCACGAGGCCTAACGCATGCTCTTTACAAGTCGTTGGTGGAGGAAGCTCGATGCTGGGTGAAGAGATTGGCGCTGATATTCAACAATAATAATAAGTAACACCTCCTAGACGGTATAGAAACGTGAAAAAAATGTACCAGAGATAGTTTCCCGACGGGGTTTGCTCCAGGGGGACGGCGGAACAGCGATGGAAGGTCTGAACGCGATGCGGTAGTTCTCGCCCCCATTATTGTCCCACCACTCCCCGCCAGGGCCGAACTTGGAGGAACCAGGCACAGGGTATGTCGAATTGACCCGATAGCGCGCGGCGAGCCATAGAATCCGGGTGCTTAATGAGGGGACATAGTCCTCGAGGCGTATCGTAAATGTGAATCGATCCCACCCTCCTTCCTCAGTGTCCCCTGGGGGTAGTGAGGCGAATATCTTGGAGGGTGGAGCTGAGAGGGAGTCGGCGTAATGAGCACCGACCTCGCTGACGGTTTGCCAGTCGTCAAGAGTGAAACGGATGCCCACGTGCTTTTCAAACGCTAAATTGCGAACGAGGATAGATCCCATGAGGGAAGGCTTTGGAGTAGAGGCAGTGGATAAAGATGGAGACGAAGACAGATTGAGCGACTCGAGGCGTAAATTTGCAAGGGGGGTAGATGCCAATGGGACGGGAGAGGATTTCGTCGGGTCAATTTCATAATTAAACACACAAGGAGGAGAAGAAAAAGGGAAGCGTGCGGGTGGAGTGTCCTCTGCATCCGTTTCGGTTTCGTCGCCATTGGCGTTAGCAGGACTGCAGAGTGCCGCAGGGCGGGCCGAGCGGTTAAAAACGCAGATGGTGGCAAGAGCATTCTCCTTTTCTGGGAAGTGGACATTTTTTGGAGTGGATGGTTCTGAACGGGCACGAAGATGCATATGCGGGGGTATCAACATGGCAGGGGATGAGGAAGAGAGCTTGAGAGAAGGCTTGAGTGGTTTTCCGTTTGGGAGTAGAATGGGAGTAGAGGCACCCCTCGCAAGCGGAGGGCGTGGCGAGGTGGGACTGGGAGTAGAGGGCGAGGACTGCGTGGAACTACAATCCATGCTAGGGAAGTAGGCCGCGGAAGAAGGGGTGGGGGAACACTCGTCGTCGTCATCATGAGCGATATGGAAAACGGTGGATTTGCGTGGAGGGTCGAGCGTTCTCTTTGGGAGAACACCGAGAGAGTGAAATGTGCCGGGGCCGCGTTCGCCAGAGAAAGAGCGGTGGACGACTGCCATCTGTGAATCACGTCAGGACGAGATGGAGGACGGCGCATCGTGGAGATGCTCACTACACGGCGAGACGGACGAGGGCGAGTACGCGCGACGGTCAGAAAATTTAAGAGAGACGAGTGTGGCTTTGAAATATAAAATATGCCATCTTCATAAAACAGCCTCCTTTCCGAGATCTCGATCGCCGAATCTTACGGAATGCTCCACTTTGGAATTGTCCAGATTCTCTTTTTTGTGCCTTATCTTGACACCGCCCTCTTGTCTCGCCCGCTACTGCCTCCGGTCCAGATGACTGTCGCCGGCCTTCTCCATGGCGTGATCCTTGCCCATTCTTGTTATTCTTTGAGCAGTCCGAGCAGTCCTCTTGCCCTAATGCCCTCGTCGTCATCGAGGCTGCAGATCGCTCCAATTACTCCACGTAGGTGCCACCCTCCCATGGACAGCAGTAGGACAATTTGGAATTCCTAATCTCGCTCATTGTGCCCGATGAAACCTTTGAAACTTCCCATGATCATTCGATCCCCATATGGTCTCTATCTCTGCTTACGCCTATCGGTGCCCACATCACCGTCTGTATAACGTAATTTGCTTCTTCCGCCGAAGTCGCCTGGCAAGCCCATGTCCTCGATCAGCCTCGCATTAGCCTCCAACTTGCACGTATACGAATGGAACATCTGTCCACAAACTTGGCGCGTTCGGTGAGCCCCCACATTTGATTCTGCTCTGTTGACATAAAATACATATCTCCCTGCCTTTCATTATATCATTACGCTATCACCTCCCCAATCGACACCTGACCCTCCTTGATGATCGTGGTGTTGTTACTGTCATTCTCAGACTTTCAGACTCTTTTGCGTTCTCACTCTGCGCTTCCTTTCACTCCACGATCCGTATTATGCAAATCATCAAACCAGCCCTAGCTGTCGTCCATATGTTCTACAGTACACATTTACCCCACCTGTCATCTGCTCTCATTCCCGAGCCCTTTCTTCCTCCTAACTTGGGTATATAGCCGTCTCTACGCGATCTACAAATTGACACCGCCAGATATGCCACTCGTGACCAGTGGCTGGTTTGACCGGGGAGCCCGCCACCATCATGAATATATGTTCGTATACTCGATTTCTCGG